>JADBJO010004941.1:67500-80000 GCA_016801955.1 Conus betulinus
GCGGCTGCTGGGGGGCCGGCTGGGCATTGGCTGCGGCAATGCCTAGGATGCGGCTTGGGCTCCGGGGATGCTGCTGGGCTCGCGGGGCTCGGCTTGCTGCCTGGATGGCTCGGATGCTGAGGCTCCTGCGGGGAGGGGTCATCGGAAACTATGAAAGCCAGACATTCCAGTCCGAGTAGGCATGTAAATTTGTAAAAGGATTGAAGAGGACCTCTGGTTGGGGGAGGAGAGGAGACGTGGGTGGTAAAGGGGTCCAGGGGGGTAGTAGGGAGGAGGCAGGGGTCCGGCAGGGCATGGGAGCGGGAAGGGGCCGGCGGGAATGGAGGAGGTCTTTCACGATAATTTTTTATTGGTTTTTTTTTCCTCGTCTTAAGGCAGTTCCCTCCCCCTTCCTACCCTCCTCTTCTTGCCTCACCTGCCCACCTAAAACACATCCATCCCCCCACCACCCCCCCACCCCCCCCCCCCAACCCCCCCCACCCCCCCCCACCCCCCCCCCCCCCCCCCCACCCCCACACACACATGTTATTACGGTGGAGGGAAGGAGCAGTGTCGGGGTATTCAGCTGACAAGGTGGGTCGCGGGAAGGGGACAAATTGCCGCTAATCTACGGGCCAAAGCCTTCAGAGACTGCGCCTTGTCAACACACGCTTCTTGCTTCGGTGGACGCTCATTGCACATGAATACATGGCAAATGAGTTTGTCTGGGCTGAATGTTTTGAAGAATTTTCCTTTTTTCGCTTTCTTCTTTCTGTTGGATGAGGCGAGAGGGGGGGGGAAGGAAAGAAAAATATGACATTGTATATGTTTCTGGGTGAATGGGGGTTGGGTGGGGGGTCTTTGAAAGTGAAGGTGCGCTTTTTGGTGCATTGTCTTGTGGCGTGGAGGCTGTTCTTTTGTTCATCTGTGTGCTCCTTATTAGAATTGTTCTGCACCCAGGGTCCTATCAGGTCTAGGAGAGTGTTGCACGCTTCTCTGGTCATCCAACTGGTCACCTGGTTATAGCCGTTGAGCACTCACGTTAGTACCAGATCTATATTTCCGTTTCGTACGCTCCCTGAATCAACAAGAATTCACTGTAGATTTGGGGTTTCATTCCATAAACATACATGTCGGTTTCGGGGGATGTTAAAGTAATATAGTAAGCTTGGAGACAGCAACAGGCAGTAGAAACAACTGTAATGAACAAGACAAGTTAACAAATACCTATACCACTCCGCTTTACTGAATAATGAAGACAGTACTCTGTAGACATGGTAAAATTTTAGTATATTGTAAAACCTGTTCAAGGCTTAAAAAAGCAAAGCCTGCATATTATATACTTAAGCATAAGCATATAAAATCAAAAAGAAGACACACACACATACACAACACACACACACACGCACGCACGCACACACGCGTGTGCATGCTAACACACGCGCACGCACGCACGCACGCATTACATGCAGACTTGAGGACTCTGTTGAAGAATTAATATCATAGAAAAAGTATACCCCCCCCCCCTCCCCGAAAGAAATGTAACCCCCACCTCCACCTAGAATAACTAACACACACACACACACACACACACACACACGCACGCACGCACGCACTTGCTCACTCACCCACTCACCCACTCACTCACTCGCACACTCACTCACTCACTCTCTCTCACACACACACACGCACACGCACACACACACACACACACCATTACCAAGTTACCGACTCCATCATGCCATACCTTTCAGGCCAACAGACCGCTAGGTTTGTGTGGTCTGGTCGGGTAAGGGTGTGGGATGCGTGGATTAGGGAAAATAAATCTAATTTAAGAGCGGTACTGGAGTAGAGAGGTGTGAGAAAGAAGAAAAGGGCAAGAGCTTGGAAGAATAGGAGAGAGAGAGAGAGAGAGAGAGAGAGAGAGAGGAGAGAGAGAGAGAGGATGGTGCGGATGAGGTGGGTGGTGGGTGGGTGGGGAGATGGCATGGATACCATAGCTAGAACGGAATGTTCAGCAAATAGAAGGTGATGTATTAGAGGAGTCTGTCGCATTCTGCGTTGTCAGCAGCAAGAGAGAGAGAGAGAGAGAGAGAGAGCTTCTGTCGTGTCTCTCTCTCTCTCTCTGTCTCTGTCTCTGTCTGACTGTCTGTCTGTCTGTCTGATCCTCTCTCTCTCTCGTCTCTCTCTCACTCTCTCTCTCTCTCTCTCTCTCTCACACACACACACACACACACACACACACACACACACACACACACACACACAAACACACACTGAAGGGCATTGAAGCACATAGTCTTTACCCACGGCAGAGCTAATATTGTTCAGCGTTCTGTTCGCGTTTCGACAGAATCACGAGGTTTCTTATTGGTTTACTGTCTTTCTCCCTTCTCTACCTCCACTGTCATCATTTTTTTTTTAATTCCATGTGAAATGGCCTCACTTCTTAATCCTTGCGCGTGCTTACATACACTTGCATGCACGCACGCACGTACGTATACTCTCACACACACATGCACACGCACACACACGCACACACAACACACACACACACACACACACACACACACACACACACACACACTTCCGTCTCCTTCTCTCCCACTTCCATCCGAATTTTTAGCCGACATCAAACCGCCCATTTTCCATGGACTTCACCTCTTCAGACGGGAAAAAAAAAAAAAAAAATCTGTCTCACCACCACCACCCTCAAAACAACAACAGTAACACCAGCAACAACAACAACTTCGCAACAAATAGAACATAATATCAACAAAATAAACGTCAGTTCAGATTATTCAAAGTTGAAATATTGGCATCCTTAATTAAAGCAGATTATTAAACTAGGCTTGCTAAGGGCGGCAGCTGATCTGACCTATGTATCTCTCGGATTTTGTTATTAAGCTCTAGAGAAAAAGAAATGAAGATAATAACTTTACGCCCCCCCCCCCCCCCCCCCCCCCCCGACACACGCGCACGCACCCACGCACGCACACACACAGACATGCACACGAGAAAGAAGAGAAAGTCAGTATTGGCAAATAGAATGTGCTGAGTGGACAGCTAGAGTGTAATCTGATTGGGGGAGGGAGAGGGGAGAGGAAGAGGAGAGAGTCATAATTGGTTGTTTGCAAGACTGTTTATATACGTTCTTAACTTTTTGTTTCTCACCCCCTCCCTCACTCATCTGTCAAAACTCTCCCTCTCCCACCCCCACCCCTCTCTCTCTCTCTGTGTCTGTCTGTCTGTCTGTCTGTCTGTCTGTCTCTCTCTCTCTCTCTCTCTCTCTCTCATCCAGACCTTTCTCTTATTCTGCACCTCGCCCACCCACCTCTGCATTATCTCTTCTCTGCTATAGCTTTGCTTTCCTCCTCACCCCCCCCCCCCCCCCCCCCCCCCCCCCCTTTTTATTTTTTTCTTTGCTCATATCACCACCTCAACACCTCTCACCAGTCAGCAATGGTGGCGATGCCGATGGAATTCTCTGTGGCTGTTGAAAACCCCGTTGGGTGATGGGACAAGCAGGGAAAAAAGGGGGTGGGGCCGAGGGCTTGTATGGGCGGCAGGTGCTCTCTCATTCTCTGTCTCGGTCTCTGTATGTCTTCTGCCTGTTGTCACTCTCTCTCTCTCTCTCTCTCTCTCTCTCTCTCTCTCTCTCTCTCTCTGTGATTTGGTTATCTGTCTCATCGACTAAAACAGCCTAAGCGCTTCCTATGGGAGGGGAGGGGAGGACACCCCCCTTATCACCTCAGATGCGGAAAGAGGAGGGGGTTGTAGACTAGATGAATCAAATGGGGAAGTAGATGAGTAGGTAGGATCCGGTCTTCTCCGACTCTTGTCAGCAGTTGGGTATGCAGCCTGTCTGGGAGTGAAGTAGTGCACCGCGCGCGCGCGCGCGCATGTGTGTGTGTGTGTGTGTGTGTGTGAGAGAGAGAGAGAGAGAGACGAGAGAGAGAGAGAGAGAGAGAGAGAGAGAGAGAGAGAGACTTCAGCTCGGGCCAGAGAGAGAGAGAGAGAGAGAGAGACTTCAGCTCGGGCCAGAGAGAGAGAGAGAGAGAGAGAGAGAGACTTCTGCTCGTGCCTTTGCCTCCCTTATGAAGGGAGTACACTGAAGAATTACACTTGTAATATTTCAGTTTTGTAAAATAATGATTGTGGTAACACGCACAAATTTATGTATGGTAGCAAGTGGGAAAAAAATCTATTAAAAGCGTAAGTAAGTCGTAACATTGGGTATCACGGTATATAAGTACAGTGCGATTTCATGCAGCACTTATTTATTCAGATGATCGAAGTAAAGGCGAACCGAATTTAATTCGGATAAATGATTTTAAGATGTTCACTGAAAAATGTCTGAGGTATATGTTGAATGTCTTCAATGTAGAACAGCTCAAAACAAATCGGAATTTTCTTGTAAAATCACAAATTGGGCAAAATTAAAACGGCTTCTGTGTGACATATCTGTGTGTGTGTGTGTGTGTGTGTGTGTGTGTGTAGAGAGAGAGAGAGAGAGACAGACAGACAGACAGAGACAGACAGACAGACAGACGGGGGGGGGGGGGGGGGGGGGGGGGGGGAGTGGGAGGAGGAGAGAGGGGTGAGAAGGGGAGTGATAAAAGTGTTTGTCGTCAGTGGCATCTCTCCCTCACTCCCCCCCCCCTCTCTCTCTGTCTGTCTGTCTGTCTCTCTCTCTTGTTTTGTCTGTTGTGCCAGTCTCTCCTCCTCCTTCTCCCTGACTTCTAAGAGTCGTTCATTTCTTGAAGTGAGGCCGACTGACACAACTTGCATCACTGCCAGACATTTTGACTACGAACTGCTTGCTACCTGCTATGAAAGACTGTGACGACACCTACCGATATTACGAATGCTTGCTACCTATGAAAGACTGTGACGACAACGGTACCGATATTATCCGAACTACCCGCGGCGGAATCTCGCCCTGGACCTTGATTAATATACTTGATGTCTTCCATGCCTCCTCGGAGGGTCCAGCCCCTCCACGGGTCGCCCCACTGTCTGCCTGCCCCTTAGCTGTGTCGTAGTCGTCTGCTTTAGGAGAGGAAGAGAAGACTTTTGAAGGCAGAGCTCATTGTGTAGAATATCGCAAGACGCTTGCAATGAGACACCCCCTTCCCTTTCCTCCCGCCTTGCCACACACACACACACACACACACACACACGCGCGCGCGCGCCCCTTCCGGCCTCGGTCCCCCCCCCCCCCCCCCCCCCCCCCCACTATGCCCGCCCGCTTTTGTCCACTCCCCTTTCGTCTCCTTCCTGGCTTTGATGTGCGGGTCGTACGATCACTGGCTCTTATCTGTGTCACGTCCCCGTGAAGAAGTATCAGGTCCGAGCGCCTAGGGAGGAGACTCGAGGGTGGAGGTAGGGGTAGGGGAAAGGTAAAAAGGGAGTGACAGTGAGGGGGAGGAGAAGGATTGACAGCTTTGTTGCGCCCCTCCCCCCCTCCCCCTTTTTTGTTGTTGTTGTGGAAAGAAAATGGATACAAAGAACAGTGTTTAAGAAGAAAAAAAAACAGTAAAAGGAAAAAAAAAGGGGGGATGGGGTGGGGATGGGGGGAGAAAAGGACGGAAAAGGGGGAGCGGTGTTGAATGTCAAAGATGCTTGGGAGGTTGTCCCTAGAAGGGGGCAGTAGCAGTAATGGGGGGGGGGGGGGGGGGGGGGGGGGGGGGGGGGGGGGGGGGGGGTTACATTCCCTTTAGTGTCGTGTTGGCTGCCTGGAACCTGCCACCGTTGTTTTCAGAATCGTTAGCTGGTTTCTCTGCCTTTGTATTTCAATCAAACTGATGGTGGAAATAACAAAGATCAAAGGAGGATGCGGTCTTCAGAGAGAGAGAGAGAGAGAGAGAGGTGGGTGGGTGTGTGGGTTGGGGACACACACACACACACGCACCTGATGCAGTTACGAGCCTACATAAAATTAATGAAAATGGCCTCTCACAGTCATACGTGGAACGAGGTAGGACCTGAGATGTGAATGCTGTCAAGATTGTAAGCAAGTGCTTTGTTCGCAAGTGTTGGCTGTGATATTTAAAGCAATGTTCTAGAATTAGAGATATGGGGCAGAAGGGGTGGGAGGAGAAGGGAGGAAATCCCCCCCCCCCCCCCCCCCCCGTCCTCTTCCTCTCTTATCCTCTTCCCTCCCATAGGAAGGAATAGATTGCTGGGCCAGGTTTCGTGTTGAGCTTGTGGCTGTGAACATGGAGCCTGCTCGTGAGCAGACGGTGAATAATTATGGCCCAAGTGTCACATTCTCCGCTCAAACTGGCAGAGCTGTCAGGCCGTCAGCTACCGGCTCACCATTAGTCCCGGCCCAGCTCTTTGGCACGTTCTGCCAGGCTTCTCTCAGGACTGAATTTCCCATTAATGATGATAATTTAAAGAAGGAAAAAGAAAGGGGGGGGGGGGGGGGGGGGGGGGGGGGACGCCCTGTAGCGATGACACACAGAACGAAGGAAGAGGGGATGGGCGTGGGGAGGAGAGCCTTGGGAACTTCCAAGATGAATGATGAACACGTGATGCGTTACGATTCGCTGTATCCGGTATCTTTAGTCTCGGGAAGAGCAGCTTCTTCCAGGACCAGGACTGGTTTTTCATAGGACAAGTGGGTGCTGGTCACCTTTTTACCCCACTCGTATCCAGCTGTGACTGAACACCTCGAAACCATCAGGGTGGTGAATATCTTTGGGCCCCCCCCCCCCCCCCCCCCCCCGGGTCCTTCTCCTCCTCTGCTGCTGCCCACCTCACTCCTTTTCGTTTTCACCCCCTACCTTTTATATTACGACAGGCGCACTGGGATAGGGAAGTGAGCGTGAGGAGGAATAGATGGGGGCATGGGAAAGCGGGCAGTGAGAGAGCTCTTTCAAAGAGGCCCAGCAGCCCTGCTCAGAAGTGAAGGACCCCTATCAGTCATTGGTTCATTGTTACTTAGAGGGGGGGGGGGGGGGGGGGGAGAGGAGTAGTACGTGTGCGTTCATGAGAGACCTCCTTTGCCCCCCCCCCCCCCCCCCCCCCCCCCCCCACCGGAAAAAAAAAAATGGTAAAGATAATACTGGAAAAAAGTGGGAACTACATCCTAGAACCTCGTAGACGTTCACACAGTCGTGTGTGTGTGTGGTGTGAGTGTACACAGAAGTGGGGGGAGGGGGGGGGGGGATATGGGCCAGGGCAAACGGGCACACTTTTCCATAGAGGAGCATTTTTCGTTCTTTTATTCCCTGGGCAACATCATTACCACGCGGAGGAAGGAAGCCAATCAGAAGACCGAGCATAACGCACTCAACAGTGCTAAGTCTCCACACTTCATGCCCGGGCATGGGCCGTCAGGGTGGTCGTCATAGTTAAATATTTTCACTCCTTTAGCTAGGTGTGTGTGTGTGTGTGTGAGAGAGAGAGAGGGGAGAGAGAGAGAGAGAGAGGGAGGGTGGGAGGGAGGAGGGTGGGGGGGATGGGGAGTGTTTCCCTGAGCAAACAAGCCGACTCCTCCAGTGTGACAATACTGACTTGGATCTGAAAGACCCCAGGAGAGCGATAGCGCCAGTAACAGTACCACTAACTAGACGTCCACACCTCATTATGTCCAGACATGGTCAGTAGCCCGTCATGGTTCAATATTTTACCCTTATCAATTTCCCTGACTGAGGGAGGGAGGAGTAAGGAGGGGGGGGGGGGGGGGGGGGGGGGAGAGGGTATGGAAAGGTTGCACAGTGGAGGGAGGAAGGAGGTGGAGACCCTGTCAGGTTCTATACAAGCCATAGAAAACAGAAAAACACACACACACATACGAGCATTTTTCTGTCCCTGGAAAGTAAGTAATCTCAGAATTTGTTTCGTCTACAACAAATTGCTGGGGAAGCGGAGGAGGAGAGGGGAGGGGGGTGGGGGGGTGGGAAGCACACACTGGTTTACAAGATCACGATCTAGACTTGCAAATACTTCTCTCTTTGTTTATGAAAATGAGGACAGTGCTATCAATTGCAGGGAAAAAAACAATGTGAGAAACCAATTGTGTGCTGTCGGCGATGACGCGCGCGCACACACACACACGCGCACGGAGACAGAGAGAGAGAGAGAGAGGGGGGGGGGGGGGCACCGTCTTTCCAGTGGAACGGAGCATCGATTGTACTGCAAATAGTAATAGTATGTTTATAATTACGATAAACACACGTCTGCGGCGAATGCGTTGCACAAGTGCGGGTGTTGAACGATAGATTAATAAAAGTATAAATAAAATCTGCATGGTGACAAGGTTAGAGGGGGAGGGAAGGGGGGGGGGGGGGGGGGGAGGGAGGGGGGGGGAGAGAGAGAGAGAGAGAGCGGCAGCGGCGTCAGTGTGCATGCTGACGGGGACGGGAGGGGAACGATAACGACAGTTGAGATGGGAGAAACTGGGATGCATGTCTTGTTAACAGTTGATGGGTGTCTACAATGGAACGAGACTGTCTCCGGAGGAGATGAGAGGATCGTTATCTTCAGGCTTGCTATAACTTCATTCACGGGGGGGTAGAGTATGAATGTTCGAAGTTTGAGAAACAGATAAGTAATAATGCTCCGTCAGCGACTGACTGGAGTGGTGAATGCACCACGGACCAGATGGGTCGCGCACGCGCATACGTATGTGTATATCGATAGATGGTTTCTGACCTCATCTTTCTTATAATAATGAGCATTAAAAAAAAAAAAAAAAAAAAAAAGCAGAATGCAGTTATTGAAACAAGTTCTGTGACTGTTACCCTCATGATCACCCTCATTCTAGCCTCGTTCATGATTCTGTTCTTATGCACGAAGTACATTTATGAGAACCAGTGTCTTTGGTGATCAGTGAATAGGGGAAATCTCATTAGCTCGGGAGTTTAAAATCTCAGTTCCTGGGACGTGAATCGTTGGTTTAGAAGGGAAGTATTTCATTGCTTAGGAAGCATGTCTCAGGGAAGTGGAGCTGCATTGTAAGGAAGGGAGAGACTTACTATCTGAGAACAGTCTCATTACCTATAAAGCGAAGTCATATTGTCTGGGAAGCAGTCTCGTTGCTTGGAAAGCAATTTCATTGCCAGGAAGCAAAGCTATATTAACTGGGAAGCAAAGTCTCATTGCCTGGGAAAAAATCGTGTTGCCTGGGAAGCAAGGTCTCATTGTCTGGGAAAGCAAAGTCACATTAAGTGAAGAAAAGTCTCGTTGCCTGGGAAGCCAAGTGTCACTGCCGGGAAAGCCAAGCTCGTTGCCGGGAAAGCCATGTCTCACTGCCGGGTAAGCCAAGTCTAAGGCAAGTCTCACTGTCAGGGAAAGCCAAGCTCACTGCCGGGGGAAAGCCAAGCGTTCGTTGCCGGGAAAGCCATGTCTCACTGCCGGGTAAGCCAAGTCTAAGGCAAGTCTCACTGTCGGGGAAAGCCAAGCTCATTGCTGGGAAAGCCATGCTCGTTGCTGGGAAAAGCCATGTCTCACTACTGGGTAAGCCAAGTCTAAGGCAAGTCTCACTGTCAGGGAAAGCCAAGCTCATTGCTGGGAAAGCCATGCTCGTTGCTGGGAAAGCCATGTCTCACTACTGGGTAAGCCAAGTCTAAGGCAAGTCTCATTGCTGGGGAAAGTCAAGCGCGTTAAGCTCATTGTCGGGAAAGCCATGTCTCATTACTGGGAAAGCCAAGCTCATTACCGGGAAAGCCAAGTCTCATTGCCAGGAAAAGACGTGCCTCATTGCTGGGAAAGCCAAGTCTCATTGCCGGGAAAACCATGTCTCGTTGCCTTGGAAGCCAAGTCTCATTGCCAGGAAAGCCAAGTCTCATTGCCGGGGAAGCCATGTCTCATTGCTGGGAAGCCATGTCTCATTGCCGGGAAAAACCATGTCTCGTTGCCTTGGGAAGCCAAGTCTCATTGCCAGGAAAGCCAAGCCTCTTTGCCGGGGAAAGCCAAGTCTCATTGCCGGGGAAGCATGTCTCATTGCTGGGAAAGCCATGTCTCATTGCCGGGAAAGCCAAGTCCCGTTGCCAGGGGAAGCCAAGTGTCATTGCGCGAAAGCCAAGCCTCTTTGCCGGGAAAGCCATGTCTCATTTGCCGGAGAAGTCAAGTGTCATTGCTGGGGAAGCCAAGTGTCATTGCCAGGGAAAGCTAAGCCTCGTTGCCGGGAAAGCCATGTCTCATTGCCGGAGAAGCCAAGTGTCATTGCCGGGGAAGCCAATTGTCATTGCAGGGAAAGCCAGATCTCATTGCCGGAGATGCCAAGTCTCATTGCCGGGAAAGCCAAGTCTCAGGAAACCAAGTCTCATTGCAGGGGAAGCCAAGTCTCATTGCTGGGGAAGCCAAGTGTCATTACCAGGAAAGCCAAGTCTCATTGCCAGGGAAGCCAAGTCCCATTAACAGGGAAGCCAAGTCTCATTGCTGGGGAAGCCAAGTCTCATTGCCGGGGAAGCCAAGTTTCATTTCCGGGGAAGCCAAGTCTCACTGCCAGGGAAGCCATGTCTCATTGCGGGGGAAGCCAAGTCTCATTGCTGGGGGAAAGCGAAGTCTCATTGCCGGGAAAGCCAACTGTCATTGCCGGGGAAGCCAAGTCTCATTGCCGGGGAAGCCAAGTCTCATTGCAGGAGAAGCCAAGTCTCATTGCCGGGAAAGCCAACTGTCATTGCCGGGGGAAGCCAAGTCTCATTGCCGGGGAAGCCAAGTCTCATTGCAGGAGAAGCCAAGTCTCATTGCCGGGAAAGCCAACTGTCATTGTCAAGTCTCATTGCGGGGAAGCCAAGTCTCATTGCCGGGGGAAGCCAAGTCTCATTGCCGGGGAAGGTCTCATTGCAGGGAAGCCATGTCTCATTGCCGGGAAAGCCAAGTCAAGTCTCATTGCCGGGGAAGCCAAGTCTCATTGCGGGAAAGCCAAGCCTCATTGCCGGGAAAGCCAAGTCTCATTGCCGGAGAAAGTGTCATTCATTGCAAGTGTCGGGGAAGCCAAGTGTCATTGCCGGGGAAAGCCAAGTCTCATTGCCGGGGAAGCCAAGTCTCATTGCCGGGAAGCCAAGTGTCATTGCAGGGGAAGCCAAGTCTCATTGCCGGGGAAGCCAAGTCTCATTGCCGGAGAAGCCAAGTCTCATTGCCGGGGAAAGAAGCCCAAGTCTCATTGCAGGGGAAGCCAAGTCTCATTGCATTGGGGAAGCCAGTCTCATTGCATTGCCGGGACAGGGAAGCCAAGTCTCATTGCCAGGGAAGCCAAGTCTCATGCAGGGAAAGCCAAGTCTCATTGCCGGGAAGAAGTCTCCAAGCCAAGGTCTCATTGCCGGGGGTCTCATTTGCAGGGAAGCCATTGTCTCATTGCGGGGAAGCCAAGTCTCATTGCCGGGGAAGTCTCATTGCGGGGAAAGCCAGTGTCATTGCCGGGAAAGCCAACTGTCATTGCGGGGAAGCCAAGTCTCATTGCCGGGGAAGCCAAGTCTCATTGCAGGAGAAGCCAAGTCTCATTGCCGGGAAAGCCACTGTCATTGCCGGGGAAGCCAAGTCTCATTGCCGGGGAAGCCAAGTCTCATTGCAGGAGAAGCCATGTCTCATTGCCGGGAAAGCCAACTGTCATTGCCGGGGGAAGCCAAGTCTCATTGCCGGGGGAGCCAGTCTCATTGCAGGAGAAGCCAAGTCTCATTGCCGGGGAAGCCAAGTCTCATTGCAGGGGAAGCCAAGTCTCATTGCCGGGGAAGCCAAGTCTCATTGCAGGAGAAGCCATGTCTCATTGCGGGAGAAGCCAAGTGTCATTGCCGGGAAGCCAAGTCCTCATTGCCGGGAAAGCCAACTGTCATTGCCCGGGGGAAGCCAAGTCTCATTGCCGGGAAAGCCAAACTGTCATTGCCGGGGAAGCCAAGTCTCATTGCCGGGGAAGCCAAGTCTCATTGCAGGAGAAGCCAAGTCTCATTGCCGGGGAAGCCAAGTCTCATTGCAGGAGAAGCCATGTCTCAGCCGGGAAAGCCAACTGTCATTGCGGGGAAAGCCAAGTCTCATTGCCGGGAAAAGCCAACTTGTCATTGCCAAGCCCAAGTTCGTTGCCGGGGAAGCCAAGTCTCATTGCCGGGAAAGCCAAACTGTCTCATTGCCGGGGAAGCCAAGTCTCATTGCCCGGGGAAAGCCAAGTCTCTGTCTCATTGCCGGGGAAGCCAAGTCTCATTGCCAGAAAGCCATGTCTCATTGCCGGGAAAGCCAACTGTCATTCAAGTCTCATTGCCGGGAAAGCCAAGTTCATTGCCGGGGAAGCCAAGTCTCATTGCCGGGAAAGCCAACTGTCATTGCCGGGGAAGCCAAGTCTCATTGCCAGGGAAGCCATGTCTCATTGCGGGGGGAAGCCAGTCTCATTGCCAGGGAAGCCATGTCTCATTGCGGGGGAAGCCAAGTCTCATTGCCAGGGAAGCCATGTTCTCATTGCGGGGGAAGCCAAGTCTCATTGCTGGGAAAGCGCAAGTCTCATTGCCGGGAAAGCCAAGTCTCGTTGCCGGGGAAGCCAACTGTCATTGCCGGGGAAGCCAAGTCTCGTTGCCGGGGAA
>JADBJO010004941.1:87500-179829 GCA_016801955.1 Conus betulinus
TTACACCTAAGATTGCTAGAGCCCCAGGAAGGGGAATACATGCAGTGATGCACAACATAAAGAATTGGGTGAAACGTGGTGTATCCCTGTAGAAGACAGAGCCCAGTGGTTGGCGGGTTTGCATCCCCTTGGAGATACCAATGAACGTGTGACTTTAAGGGGAAGGGGGAAGGGGAGAAGGGATGGTAATGAGCGTGCTATTTTGAGAGGGGGGGGAGAAGGGATGGTAATGAGCTTGCTATTTTGAGGGGAAGGGAAGAAGGGATGGTAATGAACTTGTTTCTTTGAGGGGAAGGGAAGAAGGGATGGTAATGAACTTGTTTCTTTGAGGGGAAGGGGGAAGAAGGGATGGTAATGAGCTTGCTTCTTTGAGGGAGGGGGAGAAGGGATGGTAATGAGCTTGCTTCTTTGAGGGGAGGGGGAGAGGGATGGTAATGAGCTTGCTACTTTGAGGGAGGGGGAAGGGGAGAAGCTTGGATGGTAATGAGCTTGACTACTTTGAGGGAAGGGGAGAAGGGATGGTAATGAGCTTGCTTCTTTGAGGGAAGGGGGAGAAGGGATGGTAATGAGCTTGCTTCTTTGAGGGGAA
Source organism: Conus betulinus (assembly GCA_016801955.1). Classification (NCBI taxonomy): domain Eukaryota; kingdom Metazoa; phylum Mollusca; class Gastropoda; order Neogastropoda; family Conidae; genus Conus; species Conus betulinus. The sequence goes on from JADBJO010004941.1 coordinate 88,090, forward strand.
GAAGGGGAGAAGGGATGGTAATGAGCTTGCTACTTTGAGGGAAGGGGGAGAAGGGATGGTAATGAGCTTGCTACTTTGAGGGAAGGGGGAGAGAAGGGATGGTAATGAGCTTGCTACTTTGAGGAAGGGGAGAAGGATGGTAATGAGCTTGCTACTTTGAGGGAAGGGGAGAAGGGATGGTAATGAGCTTGCTACTTTGAGGGAAGGGGAGAAGGGATGGTAATGAGCTTGCTACTTTGAGGGGAAGGGGAGAAGGGATGGTAATGAGCTTGCTACTTTGAGGGAAGGGGAGAAGGGATGGTAATGAGCTTGCTACTTTGAGGGAAGGGGAGAAGGGATGGTAATGAGCTTGCTACTTTGAGCGAAGGGCTTTGAGAAGGGATGGTAATGAGCTTGCTACTTTGAGGGGAAGGGGAGAAGGGATGGTAATGAACTTTAACTGTTCTTTGAGGGGAAGGGAGAAGGGATGGTAATGAACTTGCTTCTTTGAGAGGGAAGGGGAGAAGGGATGGTAATGAGCTTGCTACTTTGAGGGGAAGGGGAGAAGGGATGGTAATGAGCTTGCTACTTTGAGGGGAAGGGGAGAAGGGATGGTAATGAACTTGTTTCTTTGAGGGGAAGGGGAGAAGGGATGGTAATGAACTTGTTTCTTTGAGGGGAAGGGAAATGGGAGGAAGGGAGGGATGGTAATGAACTTTGCTACTTTGAGGAGAGAAGGGGAAGGGATGGAATGGTAATGAACTTGAGACTGAACTTGAGACTTTGAGAGCATAGGGAGTAGTGATGACCGTGTGAGTATCCACTACTGGGTACTACTACTGTGGGGGATGGGGGTGGTGCAGGAGTAGGCTGTTCGTGCGTTTTCATTCCCCATCCCCCTCCTTCCCCTTCTCCGTCATCCCTCATCCAAAGAACTAGTCGGAAGATGCACCCTGGCGTGTGTCGTCGTGTCTGATAATATGACCTTTAGTGATGGATCGTTGGTTTATTTTGATGAAATTTAACGTTTATTATCGAATGATGGAACATTGTTCATACAGTCTGTTTGAACAGCAAGCAACGAGCCAAAAGTTGAAAACAATGTTCAGTTATTGAGATGTAACCACGGTGATAACAGATGACCATGTTAAGTTATTCAGCGAAATGAGCGCAAAAAAGAGACGGAAACTGATTAATGTAAAATGAAAATAACTCTGTGTGTGTGTGTGTGTGTGTGTGTGTGTGTGTGTGTGTGACCAAACATTTTCACTCTGACTAGACATGTTGTAGTAACACAAGTAGAGCAAAGTAAGTGTGTGTGTGTGTGTGTGTGTGTGTGTGTGTGTGTGTGTGTGTGTGTGTGAGTGACCAAATATTTTCACTCTGACTTCTCATGATATAGTAACACAAGTAGAGCAAAAGAGGTAGAGGTGGTGTGTGTGTGTGTGTGTGTGTGTGTGTGTGTGTGTGTGTGTGTGTGTGACTAAATATTTTCACTCTGACTTCAAATGTTATAGTAACACAGATAGTGCAAAAGAGAGGTGTGTGTGTGTGTGTGTGTGTGTGTGTGTGTGTGTGTGTGTGTGTGTGTGTGTGTGTGAGAGAGAGAGAGAGAGAGAGAGAGAGAGAGAGAGAGAGAGAGCAGAGGCGCAACCCGATTTCTTATCGTGGTTATCAGTTAAGCTGCTATATTGATTCTAAAAACGGGAAGTTAATAATCACAAACGTGTGCATTTTGATATTAAATTTGAAATCGAAATACAGCAAAACAGCATTTATATTGTGAATTCTCTCGAACTGGGGCTTTTCCTCCCCCTTTTATACCAAGAAATTAAAATCCATTGAGAATTGCCGTGCTTACTAAATCATGCCACTGCTACCCAGGAAAAATCTTTCATATCTAGTCCTCTTATTCTTGTGAGTTTCTTGTGAAGTTTTATTTGCGAAATTGAACGTCTCCAATGGCAGTCCAAACATTTAACGAAACTATTTTACTCGCAGACATAAAGTTCTCTCCCTCTCCCACCTCTCCTTCATCACGACATTACGTGAAAATCTCTGTGAGGCACAGTGTGTGTGTGTGTGTGTGTGTGTGTGTGTGTGTGTGTGTGTTTGCTGTGCACGTCAGTATTTAATGCGGTTTTTTTTTTTCCTAGGCTGTTACGTCTCTCCCTCTCTCTCTCTCTCTCTCTCTCTCTCTCTCTCTCTCTCTCTCTCTCTCTGTGCGTGGATGTGTAAATCGCTTTGCTTGTACAACACCCCCCCCCCCCCCCCCCCTTCCTGTACCGTCCTTACCGTTGATTCATTTCATGCATTTTTGATCATTTCAGTGACATTGCGAAGATGTTTTCGTGTATTTGGTTATATTTCCCTTTTGTTGAGGGCTAGATCGAAAACGGGCAGTATGTCTTATTGTGGCTTCTCTTCACTCCCATTAACTTAATAAAAGAAAATCGTGTACTGCCCCTCTTTCCCTCACACACACACACACACACACACACACACACACACACCGCGCCAGTTCCTCTCTTGCTCCATGTAAAGAAAAGAAGTGGAAGACTTCAGTGGTCGTTGAGTTCGCGCGGACGATGTTCAGTTGAACAAGGTAGCGCCATCTGGACTCGTTGGGAGAGAGGAGGGGGGTGGTAGTGAAGGGGGTGTGTGTATCTCGCTGGCACATTGTTAAAAGAAAGAGAGAAAAGAAGGTCTAGCATGTAAATTATTGTCACCTGTAGGGAACTTTATGTGTGGTGTCTTGCGTATGTTGGAGCAGATAGGCATCACTGAACACCACCGAAGTGTTTCCAGCAGTATTGCAGTGTCTCCGCTGGTGCGTTTTACGTGCGGGGTCATAACTAACTGATGTCAGTCTCTCTCTCGGTGGACTACTGGCACTGAGCAAATCGCGTGTCCAACTTGAATATATCTGTGTAAGAGGAGCGGAGTGGGTGTTATTGTTAGTGAGAGGGAGGAAGCGGTGGGGGTGGGGTGATAAAAGATGCGACCGTGGGGAGAGTGGCGGTGGGTGGGGGTTGGGTAAATTGCGGGGGAGCTTTTAATTCTGTGTAGTGTGCGTGATTAATGCACAATTTGTCAAGTCTTGCTATCTGTCAGTTCCCCCACCACCGAGTGCGGGAACAAAGGCAGCCCGTACAGCCGTGAGACAGGTGGGGTTCAGTTATAAAGTCATGATATTGCAGCAAATTTCTCTCTCTCTCTCTCTCTCTCTCTCTCTCTCTCTCTCTCTTGTATGTGTGTGTTTGTGAGTCTGTGTGCGAGGAGAGGAGGGCGTTGGCGTTTGCTCGCGAGTGTATTTGCATGAGTGGGCGCATGAATACATTTCTTTGTCTCGTTTGTATATGCTGTCCCGTCCCCCAAAAGCCCATTTCATTGCGCATAGCTCAGCGCACACACACATACACACACACACACACACACACACACACACACATGCAATTATTCACTCGCGCGCGCGCGCGCGCACACACACACGCACACACACACACACACACACACACACACACACACACACACACACACACACACACACACACATAATGCTCAGTTGCATTCAAGTGCTTTCCCGCAATCCCACATTGACAACAAACAAACAAAAAAAGTCCCACATGCATGTGGACGCGCGCGCGCACGCGCGCACACACACACACACACACACACACACACACACACACACACTACTTAACACATGCACTTGATTATACTGGAGTGTTCTCGAAGTGTACTTTAATTCGGGGGCACCTACACGGAAAAGGACGCATACACATAAAGAAGGAGCATGGGGAAATGGGGATGAGGATAAGAGGACACAAGGGAGGAAAGGGGGCAGCAGAGACAACGTGTGTGTGTGGGGTGGGGTGGTGGTGGAGGGAATTGGGAGGGGAGGAGGGGCGGGGGCATTGATGGTGGTGATGATGATGATGGTGGTGGTGGTTAGCAATGCAAAATTCAGTGGACTCATCAGGCCATCATTTCCTGAGGAGACGGGGCGCGATCATTGGCAATGAGATGGATAGAAAGAAGATGGACAAGGATGGATGGGGGTGGGGATGGGTCTTGGATAGTGTTGTGCCAGCGCAAGAAGGTAGCCAATTTCCTGTGTCACCGCGACAATCTGTCCCGTCCATTATTGCGTCTGGCATTACAGCTTCTTGGAGTCGCTCGTTTCCGGGTAGTAACGCTATCCTATTCCCGTGCCGTTATGCCGCAGACCAGTCGTCGTATCCTTACTTACATTGTGGGAACGGTTGTGTACATCGTTTTACAAGAAGTAAGTTGAATACTCCATTCTACCTCCAAAATATCACAAAGTTGTGAGGAGTGTATTCATAGTCAGAAGCCAGTTTTAGGATATCGTTACACTGTACATTTTGTCAGACTTGCACAAGCTGTTATGACCTGTTTGCTAGGCCTGGTTTTTGTTTGTTTGACCAAACTTGTGTGGCTAATGTAATCAGACTCACACTCTCGGACTTCAACGCGCATTAGACTGGACTGTTCAACATTGCAAAACAAGAACAGCAAGAAAAGAACCGATTTTGTCGTCGCCGGAGGGTTTCTTTCACATTTTTTTCACTTTCCTAGCCGCAGATGTCAAGTATGTTACCAAATATATCCGTTTTCTGGGAGAGAAAACTCTTCGCAAATATATCGCTTTTTCTGGGGAGAAACTCTTCGTGCAACTCTGATGAGGGCAGATTTTCAGTTCGGACACGCAGGCCTTTTTTGTGTAGATCGGCCCATGTGTTCGCTGTGTGTCGTCAAGAGATCGTCAAAGGAGTTATGGGAGAAGGGTTAATGTGGGCAAGCACGTAACGTAGGTGAACAGAGCGGACTGGGATGGACTTGGGATGGGGGTGAGGAGTGGGAGGGAGGGGGACGCATGCCGTCAGCCTCACAGTGTGCAAACACACTGTATATACTGATAATACACAGTGGGTCAATACTCAGTGGGTCAGCCTAGCTTAAACCTCTCTCTCTCTCTCTCTCTCTCGAACTGTATTCAGAGGCAAAAGTATGGCTGCTGATTCAGTGAGCGAGTTCCTTTCAGTTGAGTGTTGATTGTATTCTATGAACGGAGGTTCAGAACGCTTTTAATGACTCCGGGAAAGAAGCGAGGGTGAGATTGCGATACTGGTTCTGAGTCAAAGAAATCTAAAAATGGGATTTCAGTTTCCACTGGAAGCGCGCGCGCCCTCATGAACACACACACACACAGAGAGAGAGAGAGAGAGAGAGAGAGAGAGAGGAGAGAGAGAGAGAGAGAGAGAGAGAGATAATGTGCGAGGTTTCAAGGCCTGGTGAAAGAAACGAACTTGATAGAAGAAAGTGCATTATCGACGTCTTGGTCAAACGTTCTCTCTGTATTGCCCAGGCTCAGAGCTTCAAGGTGTCTCAGTTCCCAGTTCCTTCGCCCCCCCCCCCCCCCCCCCCCCCCCCCCCTGCCACACCCCCCACTGTTGTAAGCATGTACCCGCATACAAATATCCACGAACCGACACCCAAAAGGCAGCAAGCTGGTCTCAAGAGCCTCTGATTAGAAAACGGGAACTCGGTACCAAGCACTCAGAGAGAGAGAGAGAGAGAGAGAGAGAGGGAGGCATCTGCTATTATGGCTCGCGGCCACACGACGGGCTCGGTTGTCCGGGTGATGTAAAGCACCCTCCATTCTCTTCATACACCCCACCCTCTCACCCCCGCGCACTCGTTCCCTCTACCGAGCTGAAGAAACTGAATGTGGTTCTCTCCCCTCTTTCTCCTTCCTTCCCTCCATTCTCTTCTCTTGACACCTGTCCCGGGCAGATGCAAATGCACCGTGCTAACTGCAGTATTCTGCATTTCTGGCGGTCTCTTTTCGGTCTGTAAGCAACCTTTTTCCCCCCCTTCTAATCCTGTGTCCCCTTTTCCTCTTTTCAGAACCTTTTTTTTTTTTTTAACTATCGGGCTTTCAAGCCCCCCCCCCCCCCCCCCCCCATAGCAGAACCCTTTTTTTTTTTTAAACTATCGGGCTTTCAAGCAAGGGGAAAAAGAAGAATTACCTAGAATCATAGAACTTGAGTCAGTGAAGTTTTTCTAATTAATACGTCTGGAATGAAATGTGACCCTGGATAAAATTGTTTTTTGCACACAACTGCGCCCCCCCCCCCCCCCCTCTCTCCTCTCTCTCTCTCTCGTTTCTCGTTTCTGCGTTTTTTGCAATCTTCTGTTGCCGTCCAGTGAATTGTTCGCAACCCGTCTTCCTCACACATGACTGCTCCCCCCCCCCCCCCCCCCCCCCCCCCCCCTCCTCCTCTGTCACCCCCCCCCCCCCTCCTCCTCTGTCACTCTCTCTGTGCGCTGTACAGTCACTCGTGGCATCGTGTAGTATTTTGAAGTTGATCGTGGAAAAAAAATACTAAATTTAAGAATGAGTATGGAATAACAGGTTATGAAATGAGATACAGACAAAGTGATTTTGTAAGTTTCATTTGTATGCAGGAAGAGGGAAACAACACACATTTTGTGTTTTGTGTTCCAGTTTTTGGAGATAATCGAGTCCTCAGAAATATAGCGACCTTTGCTTGTTTAGACTCTTTATAAGTAGCTTCAATTAGACTTAGTATCCTATTTAGTTTCACATTCAGAAAATGAGGAGGTGTCAAGAGTTTTGGTCTGTTTCTGTGTAAAATATTTAAGATCAGAGAAGTACCGACTTCGTAGACGCAATTTTATCGCTGTCGTTATTGGTACAGTTTGAGAGAGAGAGAGAGAGAGAGAGAGAGAGAGAGAGAGAGAGAATGTGTGTGTGTGATTTTTGTGATGACTTGCGTTGCTTCGTGTCGTCCGACAGTGGATCTTGTCAGCATGCGTCTTTGAGGAACGGTTTCCATCTTCTCCTAGACATTACTTAACGTGTGGCCCTCTCTCTCTCTCTCTCTCTCTTCTCTCCCCCCCCCCCCCCCCCCCTTTTTTTTTCTTTTTTTTTTTTTTTTTGATGGCTTTTTTTTTTTTTTTTTTTTTATCTGATCTATCTCCGCATCTCGTTCAGAGAACATTGTGCAGTGAAGAACGACCATGCCAGGCAGCAGGTCAAGACGTCATTATGACACTTTGCAAATCGTCACTCGGTTTTCGCGGACGGTGCCAGGTTCCCTCGAAACTTACATAAGTCTTGACCTGAATCCTTACAAGACCACGTTCCAGAGTACGTTGGAGGGTGGACGCCTTATCGGCAGAGCACAGGGCCTTAATGGACAGCACGAAGATGGATGCATTCGATGGCTTCTCTGCATTCCCATCACCCCTGCTGCAGATGGTTGCGGACAGGCAAGTGCGGCGGTTCCTGACAGCTCCAGAGCCTGTCACGGCACTCTGATGTCGACCTGGAATCATGGTAGGAGGAGGAGGCGGAGGCGGCGGAGAAGGTCGTATGTCAATACTTGAAGCAGTTTGTTGAGATTTATCTTCTGTACTGCTCCGCCATTTATGGTTGTTGACGAGGACATTGAAGAGGCGTCAGCTTTTGGTTAGGTTTGTGGACAATGAACATGTGTCGACCCGATCTCTTACAAGTGTGGTAGCGGTCGCAGGCTTGTCAACTTGAGTGGTGATTTGGAGGTTGAATGGATTTCGTCGTTGTTTTCGCAGTGTATTGATCTGTAGCGATCGTGGAAGTTGTCATACAGGCCCGAGCAGGCTTGTATGTGTGTGTGTGTGTGTGTGTGTGTGTGCGTGTATGTGCGTGTGCGCACTTGCGCGCGGTGGGACGAGGCATTCTAGTTCCCCGCGTAGTTTTCACGGTTCATGACATGGGGTGACAGTGGGAGGATTCATTGAAGTCGCATTCAGAGAGATCCACATACCCGTTTCTGTTTTCGCTTCTTGCTGTCTGACGACTGCGGACATGAACATTGTAGTGGTGCGTTCAGGTAACCCGCTTCTTCAGTAGGTCTTGCACGTTGCTTGAGATCGGTCGGTAAAATCTGAAGTCTGTCAGCCTCGGTTGTGTGGCGGAGAACGGGCGCTCATTCACTGGATGGCCAGTCGACCCTTCATTTGTGAGACCTGGCGCCAGGGGAAGTTCTAACCGTTTTGTGTCTGTCGCCAAGGCCTGATGACAGGGGAAGTTCATTAACACCCCCACTTCCCATTTCTCTCTCTCTCTCTCTCTCTCTCTGGTTGAGTGCTTGCTTTCTTTCTCCCCAATCCCCCCCCCCCCCCTCTCTCTCTCTCTCTCTCTCTCACCCCACACACACTCCTCTCTCTCTCTCTTTGCTTGTGCGTGCACATGTGTGTGAGCGCGGGCGTCTGTATGTGTGTGCATGTGAGAGCGTACGTGTGTTCTTGTATGCTTACGTGTGTGTGTGTGTGTGTGTGTGACGGGGAGCATTCCATGCTGTGATTGTTTTTTCCTCACTGTATTGGCCTGGCCCCGTCGTGTCTGGCACCTGGCATCTGGAGTACCTCACATATTCCCATGAGAAGAGACGCGCTCCACGATGTCTCTGCTCCCTGCTAACACCATACCATACTGGCCGTCTTTGTCACCATGTCTGTATGCCTCTGACGGTGCGTGTTGTGTAAGTGCGCGCGGCGCGCGCGCACGTGTGAATGTGTCAGTGCGTGTGTGCGTTGTGCGTGCGTGAGTGAGTGAGTGAGCGAGCGAGTGAAAGAGAGAGAGAGAGAGACTGTGTGCGCGTGCGTGCGTGAGTGCGTGATTGTGTGTGAGTGTGTGTGTGGTGTGTGTGAATGTGGCGCAGACACACATATACACACACACACAAACACACACACACACACGCGCGCGCTCACGCAGCTGAAAAGGTCATGTCTCTGACGCCTTTGAACTCTCCGTCGTTTGAAGTGGAGCGAAGTTGATGAATAGACGGTAAAGTGGCCGGGGGTACTGAGCCTGTTCCTCGTCTCTCGATTATCTCCTCTCTTGTCATCTCCACGGAGCTTGGCAAGACAAGGGGAGGGGGGAGGGGGGGCGAGTAGGCAAAAGACACCCCCTCAGCGCGATTTTTGCAGACATTTTAAAATTGACCGTTCGAAAGCCGAAGTATGAAGAAAAACAGGCTCAGCTTTGTTTGATTGGCTTTCTTTGCTTTTCGTTTCTGTCTTCCCTATATTTTTTCCCTTGTATTGTTAGGTTTGAACACCCCCCCCCCCCCCCTCCCTCGCCATATTAGAATTACTGTAGTGTACCCTTATTACTGTCCATTTTTCGCTGCAAGTCTACCCCTACTCACCTTTCCTCCTCCTATCACCCATTTTCTTCTCCCTCCCCTTCCCCCATCACCTTCCTTACTGTCTTCCATTCACGTTTCCCTCCCTGTATGGGGAACAGGATCATCTTTTCTTCTTCTCCTTCCTCTATCCTCTTCTTAGCTTCGGTCTTTGTTTCTTTCATTCTTTCTTTTCTGTCTCTCCCGGTTTGTTTTAAGTTGAGGAAGGGGGATGAGGTGAGTGGTCGGGGGTGTAGTGAGGTGGGTGGGGAGCGCAATATTTATCTTCCATTTTGGTGGGGAGCCGAGAGAGGCTGTGATGAAACAAATGGTGACGGTGAACAGGGGGTGTCAGCTCGGGGCTTTATTTATTCCCTGTTGGTCTTGTTGGCCTGACAGTCTTTGTCTGTGTCTGTCTTTCTGTCCGTCTGTCTTCCTGTCTGTCTCTCTCTCATGCACACGTACGCAGGCACGCACACTGCATGCATGGAAGCAAATGCGTACACACACACACACACACACACACACACACCCCCCCCCACAGTCACACACTTTTCATATGCTCGCCTATACAGCCAGCCAGCTTGTCGTCCTCTCTGTCGCGGTATTAGTCATTGATGTATTCGTCATATGAATGGTTATGGGGGCAGGGGGCCGTCAGCTGTCGGAGCTTCGCCGTGTTGATGACACGGCATGATAGAGGGCGGGCCCCATTCCTCGCTGTGCGCTGCTTGTGACCACACCTGAACTGAATCAGGTACCCACCCGTTTACTGTTAGGTGAACAAAGAGGGTTTTCAAGCCAGGGGAAAAAACCCCAAACAAACAAACCCTACGTTTGGTTCAATCACACGACTGTCAGGACTACAGGCTGGCAGCCGCTCCAAAGTTGACCGCGGACCACTCGGATGTAACGGTAAGCAGTGATCGAAGCAGTCTTGTTTTGCTTCAGTAGCAGTAAGGTTGAACATCGTAATTCTCTGCAAGCCCGAGTAAGGGTGGCAACGAACAGAATGTTATGAACAGATAAAGAAAAAGATATTCTTAATTTTTGACAGTAAACGAACTTCGGAAGGGGGAAATTTGCTCACAGTTAAAAACCTACGGTGGGAATGTGGCCTACTGTTTTAACGCTTAGGAAGCCAGAGAATCCTTGGTCAGTGATTCCAGTTTACATCAGACCTTAAGGGTGGTCTGTATGCAGACTTTTGGATGAGGGGGGACCTCCTCCCCCCAAAAAAAAAAAAAAAAAAAAAAAAAAAAAAGACAAAAAAAAGCAAGGTCAAGTGCTTACACAGACAAGGGAGGGGGGGGGGGGGGGGGGGGGGAGAGGAGGGGAGGGAGGTGTGGAGAAAGAAGGGTGGCGCTGTATCGTGGCGACGTGATTTCCGCCGGAGACTGCAGCTGAAATTTCACGCCGAGAAGTCATTGTTCTTTCGAAGTTATACGACACAATGCATTCTATTACGCTTTTATGCTTTGTCTGACGCCCGACGTAGTAGTAAGTCAGCAAATATAAGACAGACACGAGATTCTGTCTGAACAGAGGGGGAGGGTCTGTCAGAAGAGAGAGGGAGGGGGAGGGTCTGTCAGGAGAGAGAGAGAGAGAGAGAGAGAGAGAGAGAGAGAGAGAGAGAGTCTTTGTGACCAAACGAGTACCTGTCAAGAGCAGGAGAGAGCTATGGTGTCTGAACAAATGAACAGCCTGTTCTAGAAAATGAATTTCCACTTCAACTGCATAACACGTATTCGAGAATTTTGGAAAGTGACGGTAGACGTTCCCCTGTGGTAAAGGTCTTTCGTTTACCCTCCTGAATTCATTGTACAGGTTTGTCACGTCAAAAGTGACGGAAAAAATATAGAAGTATTCGGGTACATTGGAACACAACTCGTGTGTGTGTGTGTGTGTGTGTGTGTGTGTGTGTGCGCGCGCGCGCGCGTGCGCGTCTTTGCGCTTGTGTCTGAAGATGGTGTGTGTGTGTCGTGCGTGCGTGTGTGTGTGTGTGTGTGTTCACACGCGCGCGCGTGCACGTGTGTGTGCGCGCACGTGCGTTATTCACGCGTGATGACACAAGTTATCACATTTAGCCTAAGACATATAACTCGATAAGTGAATTTAAAAGCAGGTGTTGAATTGATGGAAGTGAATTTGATACCATTGGTCGCTCTCTGTATATCAGGAAGGGAGATGGGGGGGAAGGGGGATGATCATTGATGTCTGAGCTCAAAATGGACTTAACAGGTAGAGCATGCATCTGTATTTCTTACGGAATGTAAATTTGCGCGTCATCTTTTTTTTTTTTTTTTTTTTTTGCCCCTCCCGGTCTCTTTCCTTTGGGCTCTGTTGATTTCTCAGACTTCCTCTCCTCAAAAGAAAGACACAAAGCCACTTTGCACGCCCACTTATCCTCGCACAGTTTTGTTCGTGATCTTTTGGAGTTGGTGTCTTCTGGGTTATTGATAGACAACAGACCGACCGATCCTCCATGATAGAAAACCAAGGCAGACGCCATTTTTCTGCCCCGACTGGCACCAACATGAAGATATCAGTGATGCTTCTATTGATGTTTGTCACTGACGTCACTTATTACAGGCCGCCAAAAAGCAGATATTTGTGTTCAGATTAGAAACTCAAGGCGACTGAAAAGATTTGATGATAACAATAATGATACGAAAGAAAAGGCGACAGATCAACGAAAGGGAGAAAGCGGTACATTCCGCTCCAGTCCAGCCGTAGTGTGGCATATAGGGCCTACGTTTTGATCTGTTTTCTTGAGGGATGGTTAGATCAGTAAATATTTTAGCCTTGGTATAGGCCTACAGGTTTTGGTACGATTTCTTGAGGGATGGTTAGATCAGTAAAGATTTTACACATTTAATGATTTACGTTTTTGTGCTTTGTTTGGTCCAAACTCTGCCATGAAAATGGGCCTAGGCTGAGTTGTCAAACGTGACTAACTTTGGTTGGTTGGTTGTTAGTAATATTTAAGTGTCATCTGTGGTCACTGTGATTTGCTTATTTTGAAGAAAGAATAGATCAACCGTCACCTCCACCCCGCCCACCAAAAAAAAAAGAGAAAGAAAAAGATTTTTAAAAAGGAGGGTGGATGGGGTGGGGGGAGGGGAGAAACACTCGGAAAGTAAAGTAAGTGTTTGGTACCGACTTATGTGTTTTGATTTGTAAACAGTACTGTGTGTGCAGGGACTATACGATTTAACCTTTTCCTCAATAGGAGGCTACTTTGCCTACTGAAGACCACTTCTGCGGGAGGCACAGTTTGACATCCTCCTCCATCCGGACCCCTTCCGTGCGATTTAAAAGAAAACCCAAACAAACAACAACAAACAAACCCCCCCCCCCCCAAAAAAAAAAAAAAAAAAAAAAAAAAAAAAAAAAAAAAAAAACACTTCATTTTCAACACAGTCATGGTCAGCTTGCCTTTTGACAGACAAGGCAGAAGTTGAATCAAAAACATACAGCAGAACACATGTAGAGTGCATACGTACATGGTTCGTGTATGAGTGCATCTTTATACACGCTACATGGTGTTTTACTGATATAGTCAGCCCCGTGTGATGAACATGTCCCTTCCTCCTCAGTCTTCTTTGTATCTATTCGGAAATGTGTCTTCGCTTTCCAGCCACTGGCCCTGCTGGTTTACATGCATGCACATGCGACTCATTCACTGCGTGAGAAAGGGGGGGAAAATGTCTCATTAAAAAAAAAAGAAGAGAGGCAAAGCAAAAAAAACTGGTTTCCTGCCCGGCTCTGCCCTTATTTGAACCGTTTCGACTTTCAAATATATTCCGCCGTGCGCCTCAGTCGATTACAGGCAATTCGTTTCTCGTCGCCGTTCTGTCGGTTTAATTAATCACGTTGGTAAAATTCAGGAGGTGACTGCCTCGTTTTGTTTATTTTTTAATTTTTAGGAAGGGGAAAAGAGGGGAAAACAAACAAAAAAACCCAAGATAGCAAACATCGACGTTCGAGGAAATCGCATCATGATAAAGGGCGATAAATCTTGTCTGTCCCTTCGGAGCAACCGGCTATTACCGACGGCTCTTCGATAGGGGGTGTTGAGGTAGGGGATAGGGAAGAAAGATGGGGAGATGAAGGGGCGGGAGGGGGACGAGAGGAGGAAGATAAGAGAAGGCACTAAGGGTGTGAACTAGCGGCAATCTTTTCCAATGGCCGTGGTTCCCTGGCAACCGACGGTACTCGTGCTGACAACATATTGTTTGACACTCCATGTCGCAGAGGTAATGAACAGGCCCCGGGTTGACCAGAGTGGGGCTGGGCAGTGAGATGAGAGTGCAATATCTTTTGCCTTTCACAGAATCCAGGCAGGTTACAGGGAAATGTCACCCATGCAAGTGCTCATGGCAGGCACACAAGGAACACACCAGCATAAGGGTACAACACAGACAAGCCCACGCTCACACACAGACACTTACATTCTTAATTTAATGAAATCTGATAAATTGTTATGTTTATGATCCAGCGTTAATTGAGGACCTATACTTTAGTGCCTTTCTTCTTCTTGAACTCTCTCAGTCTTTATGTTATGGCCATTCATTGCCATTTCTGTTTGACTGGGCTATCATGGAATTCAGGCTGAAAGCTCCTGCTCGCAGTCTCACTGTCATATGAACTGATATCGGTGATTTAATTCTTCCGTTACTGGACTGTCACTTGTCATTCAATCCCCACAATGATCCTTTTTGAGAATTACTGGGAAACATGAAGAAGACTTAGCAACAATTGTTTACCATTGAGGCTGTATTGTGAGTGGTCATTACGCAGAAAAAAAAAATTCTTACAATATTCATCTTATTTGTGCTTGTGTATTATGCTGGTTGAATTAGAATATCATTTTACTTTAAAGAAGAATTTTCTGCAACAACGTGTTTATTGGAATCAGTGTCTTTACTGTTTAGTTTCAGAAGAGGCGTTTAAAGGCAATCCAGTTAGTCAATCTCATTTTTTTTCTTTGAAGTATTCATCTGACTTTCATGATGATAAAACAAGTAAGTAATGCTGTAGTTCTGTTGAAGAAGATGAAATAATGTCTATATATTTTTTTGTCGTTTAGCATGAATCAGAGGACCAAGGGTTTAATTCTGTGTTAATATTAAGAATTGAGATTGTGTCTCTGAATTAATCTGCAGCTAGTTGATGAGTTAGAAAGTACTGCAAAATAGTTTTTTTTTTTTAAGCTTCCTTTGAACTGTGCAAAGTGAGCTGGTATGAGTGTGGTTTGTGTAGCTGAACATCTTTTGCTCTGGCTTTTGAATTAGCAATGAGTCGAATAAGCTGTCGAAATTTTTTTCTTGTGAAGATGGAAATGCAAACATTGTATACTTATCATGTATAAAGTGTTCTTCTAAGGTTCATTTCTCCAATAATTCCATGTAACAGCAAAGCTGCTTTGATAAAAACCCAGGGCAAATGATATCCACTCCTTGTAGCACAGTGAAGCATAGTTTTGAGAAGTATAGTTCTCACTGAGTCATTTTGATTTTTTGAGAAGCATAGTTCTCACTGAGTGTCACTCTGGCTTTTATTGATTTATTTTAGAAGGTACATGCATATTACCTTCACATAATTCATCTTTCCTATCATTTCTTGTTCTTTCTGTGTCCAGGCAGGCTCTATCATGTGACCTGCCTGCTTTTAAAAACTTTTTATGTCTGTCTGGGTGACATACATAACAGCCTTTAATGTTGAAATGTCATGCTGGTAAACATCGTAATTAAATCCATCAGCCTCTGCAAGAAATGATAGTGACTGATGGCCACTGATCTGTTACGTGACAAGACTAAAAGCAGGCCAAAACCTGTCCAGCACACACATTCACCACTCCCAAACCAAGGGAGCTACTGTTTCTGCCAGGATTCTAAGTACACCGGCTGGGGTTATTCATAGCTGTCTCCTGACGGCAAATAAAAGCCTATATAACAGGTATTTGCTGACACACACGCACATACGCTATCTGAAAGAAGAACAGAGGGTATTGCAGGAGGAGGAGTGGTGTAATGCTGAAATAAGACCCCCTGTATCTTGGAAATCAGGGCTGAGATTAGGTTTGTAATGGAGAAGGATTGTATTATTCCTTATGTAAATCAACAAGGGGGCCATTTTATCGTCCTCTCCAAAGTCGAGGCTGTAAAGTGGAATGCGTTTGGTGTCTCACAGTCTTAACCTGTATGGGTCTCAACAGGGTATGATCTTTTTCTTCTTTTTTGTCTCCTTGTTTTTTTTTTTAATATTCATATCGCATGGGGTGAATTGAGGTAATGTGTGCGTGGGGGGTTATGAGAGAAGGGTGTGTGGGGGAATGACGGGTGAAGGGGTGGTTTGTTTTCCCCTTAGGACCCACAGAACTGGCTGCTCACAGTGGTGGTTTGTGATAATTTATGAGGGCTTTGTCAGCCAGGGAATGGGTGGGTGGGTGGTTAGTAAGCAGAGTTCTCTAGAGCCTTGAGAGGTATGAACAGGGGGGAGATGGCTTGAAGGGTGCATTCCTGCTTTGTGTTGGACATACACGATATCCTCTTCTCTGTCTGTTTTTCTCTTTGTCTTTATCCCCCTGTTTTGTTCGTTTTTTTCGTTTTTTTTTGTTTGTTTGTTTTTTTAAGGTCCATGCCCACACATTCATGCACACACATATCATACACTCACATATGTACACTCAACACACATACATTACAATGATAGTAATTACACAGGCAATATCAGGTAGGTAGGTATCCAAGGTCAGACCAGCTTGTTGGGCTAATGTGTAGGTTAGACATCTGCTAAGTCACAGCCATGCTGTTCTTTCTAAAATTCTCACATCTTAGTCATTGATTTATTAATCCATCAGCTGTAAATCGTATGCAGTGTGGTCTCAAAACCTTGCAGATGTGGTGTACATGGACTTGTCCGCATGTAGTGACACTTCTTTTGATGAAATTGAAACTGAAGAATGCATGCATTTGTAGAGAGGCACATGCCATGTGCGCACACACATACACGCATATGCACATGTTGACATGTATGTGCCAATGTACACTCATGCATGCACATGCCCACCTCCTCTCTCTCTCACATGCGCATGCACACACACACACACATACACACACACACACATTCTCACACACATGCATGCATGCCCGCCTGAAACTGAAGAACATGCATTTGTAGAGAGGCACATGCCATGTGCGCACACACATACACGCATATGCACATGTTGACATGTATGTGCCATGTACACTCATGCATGCACATGCCCACCTCCTCTCTCTCTCACATGCGCATGCACACACACACACATACACACACACACATTCTCACACTCATGCATGCATACACACACACACACACACACACACACACACACACACACACACACACACACACACACACACACACACACACACATATATATATTCTCTCTCATATTGTCCCCCTCTTTCTTTCTTACATGCGTGCATGCAAACACATGTGCACATGCGTGTGCACACTCTCTCTCTCTCTCTCTCGCTCTTGCGCGTGCGTGCGCGCGCTGTGTCTCATTCATCCTTGCTGCCTGGCCTCTGCCTTTTCTATCTTTTTCCTGTCACTCTCTACTCTTTCTGTCTGTTTCCTATCTGTTGCAGTATTCTCCTGCTGATGGCCATCTGGGGAAGTCTTTCGTGCATTATTTTTTTATTTATTTATTTTTTTTTTTAAGGTCTGATGACATTGTTTTTGGAATAGTAACTTGTCCTGTTTCGTACTGTGTTTAGGATAAATACTATTTTTGCACCTTGTACTGCCTTTTTGTTTACTTTTGGCCTGTGAGCAATACATATTTCATTTTTTTTTTTATTTTTTTTTCTTTCTTTCTGCCCTTCAGTATTTTGCTTTTTGTTTGTTTGTTTGTTTTGAAAGGGGGGGGGGGGGGGGGGGGGGCAGGAGCATTTTATGAGGTTAGTTAACTTTGTGATTCTTTTGTATATCATTGCAATATTGTTGACACGCATAAGATCCATGTAAGGACTGTTAGTTTTTATTGGAATGCCTTCTCTGCTTCCAGGTCATCCAGGCATGAGTCCAATGCAGCGCATGGGTCACCCAGAGCTCGCATGCCAGGTCCAATGAATCCCTATGAATCCCTCCAGAACTACAGCATGGGCCCCAGGGGGCCCCCTCCCAACACAAGCATGGGGCCTGGCCCAGGGGGCATGCCTCCCATGTCTATGTGAGTACATGTAAAATGTGTGTGTGTGTGTGCGCACATGTGCGTGTGCGTACATGTGAGCTCGAGAGAGAGAGGGGGGGGAGGGAGGGTGAATATCATGAGGACTAGAGAACTAATTTCGCGTAGTGAAATGGTTAGACTGCCAGACAAAAGAGAACAGCCTTTGTTTTGAAGCATTAATAGAAAAATGGTGGTGGTGAGTTTTGTTTATATGTAATAGAAATGTGGATAAGGTTGTGTTTGAAGTTTGTGTGTGTGTAAGTGTGTGACACACCTGATGCGTGAGATCAGTGAAGCAGTGGTTGTTGTGCCTATCAACAGTATGAGAGATCATTCATTCCAGCCGGCAAGGGTAATAATGGCATTACCTCTCTCCCCGACACACCTCTCTTCCGTTCCTTGGCCCCTCCCCCTTTGGACACCCTCTCCGTTCTTTGGCCCCTCCCCCTTTTTCCCCCGACACACTCTTCCGTTCTTTGGCCCCCCCCTCCCCTTTTCCCCTGACACACTCTTCCGTTCTTTGGCCCTCCCCCTTTTTTCCCCGACACACTCTTCCGTTCTTTGGCCCCTCCCCCTTTTCCCTTCATTGAAGTAGTAGTATTTGTGATACTAGTCTTGAAAAAATTGTGTTTTCAGTTTTTATTTTTAAGGAAATTAGAAGGGGGTGGGGGTTGTGCATAAGTAACCATACTGTTTTTGATTATGGATGCATAGAATGCACTGCGCTATGGATGCTTCATATGGAACTGTGGATGTGCTGGCATATATGTTATGCTTTACGTATGGTGATAACAAGCCATGATGGATGTTTGTAACTTTAGTGTATGTGTGTGTGTGTGTGTGTGTGTGTGTGTGTGTGTGTGTGTGTGTGAGGTGTAGAACCAAAGGCCAGGCACTTCATTAAAGAATAATACTATCATTATTATTCCATGTTCACGGATTTTATGTTCGTAGCAGATCTGGGTGATGAGGATTTATAGGTACAGCTGTGGGTTATATACAGGGTCTACACCTGTTAACAAGCCTCGATATTCAGGTGGTGATAGTGATGATGATGATGATGATAACGATAAAGGATGTGTGCAGAGTACAGATGTGTGTCACATGCAGGATCTATATCAGTTTGCAGGCCAGAGATCCAGATGATGATATATATGATTATGATGGTGGATGTTAGACGTATGCAGCTGTGTTCACATGCAGGTTCTGTACCTGTTTGCAGGCCGGGAGGCCCAGGTGATAATGATAATGGTGGATGAGAAGTGTACAGCAGAGTGTGACATGCAAGTTCTATATCTTTTTACAGGTAAGAAGGTGAAGTAAATGACAATGATGAATGAGTGCAGTCTAACTGTGCGTGACATGCGGGATCTTTACATGTTTCAGGCTTGGAGGTCCAGATGATGATGATGACGATTAAGATGATGCTAATTACAGATATGTGCAGTGTAACTGTGTGTGACATGCAGGTTCTTTACCTGTGTGTGCAGGCCGGGAGGTCCAGGTGCTCCAGGCCCTGGACAGCCAGGTACACGAGGTCCATGGCCGCCCACATCATCATCTTCGGTATATAGTTATCATCTTTTTTGTTTGATGTTGCTGTGTCATAAGACTGGTATTTCTCTCTCTCTCTCTCTCTCTCTGCCTGTCTCTGTCTCTCTCTGTGTCTTTGTTACTGTCTCTCTCTCCGACAGAAACACACACACACACACACACAAAAGTATGACATGGCATGCATGCTGGCATGTGTGCACACACAAATGCACATGCGCACACATGCATCTTGCTTTTATTTAAAAAAAAAACAAAACAATAGAATAACAAAATATTGAATCATGTTTAGAGTTGTGGTTTAAGTCAAAACATGCCTCCTTTACATTTGAAAAAAAAACTTTTTAAGAAGATCAGTATGTTTTTTTTTGCTTTTCCGTTTCTTAACTGTAATGTTTTCTTTTTGTTGTTTTTTCCTTAAAAAAAAAAAAAGGTTAAAAAAAAATCACATTACTTCTTTTTAAAGACATTTCTTTGTCTTTACTTTTACTTCAGTGAGATTTTTTTTTTTTTTTTTTACAGATATAAATCACGTACCCCCTTCCCCATATTTTCTTGCTTTATTCAAGGTGATTTTGTGTGAAGGTAAAAGAAAATTTTTTGGTTGTATTTATCAAGGAAACGGTAATTTTTGTTTTGCTTTGTTTTGTCAACATTCCAGGTTGACAATTTGAAAGCGGAGAAAGGATTCTACCTTCATCCTTGACCTTTGGAAAGGACTAGCTTAGTTGGGCTGTTAAATTGTAATCATGTACCTTTGTTTTGTTGCCTTTGCCTGGTTTCTAAACTGCATTTCTAATTTCAACTGCAATGATGGACTGTCGCTGGCATGTATTTTTAAGTTAAAGTTGATTTTGTTGAAATAGTACATACATTTCTGTGGGTCTGTTTTTGTTGCAGATGCCTGTTTATTCATCAGCATCACCAGGAAACTACAGCGTAAGCATCACTGGAAAGAGAAGTCTGTGTATTCATTTTGTATACCTCATCCTCAACACTTGTTCAGTCCTCACAGTGTGTCCAGGATGGGGAAATCGTGATGGTATTGCTTTAAGTGAACTAAGTTGTTGATGTATGTATTAGTCGGGTTTAACACGCCAAGGTTATCTCTGCACTCATACATGCATACGCACTCATGGATCCATCAACTATTCACCTCTCACTGGGAATGGGATGTCATGCATTCGCTTCTCTCTTTGTACGACTATGAACAAGAAATGCAGTTTCATTGCTGCTTATAATTTCACATGAAAAATCCAAATACACAACAAGGAATAATCAAAGTGTAAGAAATCAGTACTTACTAATACTGGGTTTTATGCTTAAAAAGGCCTCTTACATGGCCAGGTTCTTCCACACACACACACTTGCACACCACACCACAGTTCTTGAACAAGTCGCTTAAAGTTTTCTTCAGCACTGAGTGATGGTGATGCCTTCGGTTGTCTGACACCAGGTTCAAGGACTGGGTCTCTGTGGTTGTCTCCGGGGACTCGACATAGAAATCTTCTTCCTCGTCTCTTTTCACCCGCCTCTGGGTTTCAAACTCGGTCTTTCTTTCTCAGATTGTCTTGTACGCCTAAGACCTTGCCACCACTCGTGTCACCCAGACCTTGTTTCTTTCAACCCTATCTCTTCTCTCTCATCCTCTGTTCTTCTCTCTGTTGTGCTGTCGTTCTCCCCCATGATGTTGTTCTCTTCTCCCCCCTCTTGTTCTCCATTCAGTTTGAATAGGGATCGACACAAAGGAATCCCTTAGGGCCATGCCTTTGTTCATGCTGTTCCTCTACTACCTTGGTCACATGCACAATGAAATCCCTTCTAGCTACAACCTTCCTCATATCAGCATTACACACATTCCAACAAAAAAAAGCTTGGCAAATAACCACTTGGCACCAAATGGACATCGAAAATTCCCGACGAGTGTGGGTGCCACTTTCACCTCTTTGACCCAGTAAGATCATATATGCTAGGTGAGGGCGCTACTGCTGATAGGACAATGACCTATTTCTCCACTACGCACGGTATTCTTGTCGTCAAAAGCGCTTAAAGCCCTTTGTGAGAGAGGTTTCGCTCCCTTGACACAGTGATGGGAATACTCACTAGCAACTGTCACTGTATTTATTGATAGGCACAAAATTGGTTGCGCATGCTAACAAGCGTTTCAGTAGGCAGTGTTTGTTAGCTTTATTGCTCCCTATGGTCTAGGTGCTGAGACTGTAAAGGAAGGAGGCAGGATGCAGCTGTGAATGGGAGAGCCGGAGTAAGTGACATGGGAGTTACTCTGCTCAGAGGGCATGAAAGATGAGGTGGGGGCATGCTACACACACACACACACACACACACACACACACACACACTGTCACACACTCTCACACATACAAAGACACATACGCACACTCACACTGACACATACACTTGCTCGCGCGCGCACACACACACACACACACACACACACACACACACACACACACACACAGACGCAGACAGATGGACAGACAGACAGACGACACACACACACACTCACACACACACACACGCGCGCGCGCACACACACACACACACACACACACACACACATACACACAAAGGGAGATGCAGACGCACCTCAGAACAGACTGTTGATTTCTCTGTACTTGAATGAGAGCTTAAGCGTTCCTCCTCTATTCACCTTGCTTTCTCCATGTGGCCAGTGTGATGTCCTCTAAAGACACACAGGCTGACGAGAATTTTCTGGTAGAGAGCCCTTTGTTTCTGAATTTCGTTCTTTGAGTGTGGTACATAGTACCTGGACGGCTAATGCTTCATGTCCCTGTTCTGCTGCCCTCCTCCCTCCCCTCCCTCAGTGTATCCTCCCCATCCCCCTCATTCTTTCACCTCCTCCCCTTCCATCTTCTTACCTGTAGCCTGTTTGTTGAGAGGAAATTGTTTTTTTTTTGGGGGGGGGGGGGGGCTGTGTGGATGAAATTGAAATTAGTTTTTGGGTCAGGGAGAGAAGGACTGGCAAGGGCCGTCTGCTTATATTATGTCCATCTCTGTTAATGTTGTGTCTATAAACGCCCAGTCCTCTTAGAGTGTAAGGAGTTCAGGGCTGAAAACACTTGTCTGTTGTTGTTGCTTGTTGTACTCTAGTTTAAAGACTCTAGGGATCATCCGAACAGCCGAAGTACTTGAACATTATGGTACAAATGTATCAGCTAGGGATGAGAACATTACGTGCGTGATTGTGAATGTTTTTGATTACCCTGCCATGTGGGCAGCCACACTCTGACTTTGAGGGATTTTGGAAACTAATAATGTTATGATAGGAGTTTGTCACGACTGAAGACAATCCCGGCATAACTATGCAGTTGGTATTCGAGCCTGTGTCGGTTGGTCTGACACAGCCTTAAGCCAAGGCGTGAAACACTTGTCTGAGAGGTGTTTTCTTCTCTGAACACCTGCTGTCAGGCTCTCCCTAGAGTTTTTTCCTAATGTGTCCAGGTTCCAAGTCACATGATAAGGGAACGTGTGTGGGTGCTTTATCCACACCCTGCGTATCTCTCATTGTCCCTGGTCAAATGTGTTTCTCATTTTCTTTCTCTGTGTGTGTGTGTCTGTGCATGCTTGTGTCATATCTTGTACTGCACTATATCTCACGTGAGTGAGTCATGGAATGAGGCAGTATGAGGAACAGCAAGGAGAGTATCACTCGGCCTCATTGAAGAAGGGTCAAGCTGCCGCAGTTGTAAATTACTGTGCTAGGTCAGCGTACTATGTGCCAGTGACCAGGCAGGGGAACCTTCACTGGTAATGCTGGTAATGCTGTGTAGGCAACTGGCATAGTTATGCATGATATTTCACATATGTATGGCATAGTCAATATAAATGAATGTCATGATAAGTGGATCATGTGACTGCTGGCTTTCCTGAAAATATGTGTGTTGTGACGGGGATAATCGAAGTTAAAAACTGGAAGCCTTTTGAGGTTAGTGTAAATAGGACTTTCTATGATCAGTTTGTAATGTTCCCAGCCTGTGTGAAACTGTTCCTTCCCCCTCCACAAGGGGATGCTCACTCGAGCTGACTACACGACTAAGCAATTATTGTCATCAGTAGGAGGTGTAGTCGGTGGTGTCCTGCATGTGTTGGATCAGAACAGGCAACACAGAACACCGGCGAAGTGAGTCAGTTGCAGAGCAGCGTCTCCTTTGGCGGATGGCTCTGTAATGGCTTGCCATTGACACTCCGTGTGGATTTCTGGTGTTGGGACTGTGACAGGATACGACAAGGTGCGATTATGGACAGAGAGCTGGAATGAGTTGTATGAAGGTCATGTCACTGGAGTGGCAAAGAAGGAAATACACCCCTCAAAACAAAATGTCACTGGAGTGGCAAAGAAGGAAATACCCCTCAAAACAAAATGTCACTGGAGTGGCAAGAAGGAAATACACCCCTCAAAAACAAAATGTCACTGGAGTGGCAAAGAAGGAAATGCACCCCTCAAAACAAAATGTCACTGGAGTGGCAAAGAAGGAAATACACCCCTCAAAACAAAATGTCACTGGAGTGGCAAAGAAGAATGCACCCCTCAAAACAAAATGTCACTGGAGTGGCAAAGAAGAAATGCACACCCCTCAAAACAAAATGTCACTGGAGTGGCAAAGAAGGAAATACACCCCTCAAACAAAATGTCACTGGAGTGGCAAAGAAGGAAATGCACCCCCCTCAAAACAAAATGTCACTGGAGTGGCAAAGAAGAAAATGCACCCCTCAAAACAAATGAGCAAATAAAGAAGCAAATAAATAAAATTTCATCACTAAGAGAGAGAGTGTGTGTGTGTGTGTGTGTGTGTGTGTGTGTGTCTGAAGACAATGTATTCCTGCACTTCAGAAGTTATGTGCTGGTAACTTCCTCTTGTTTGCCACACAAGGGGTATAAAGAAAATTTTTTTTTTCCTTTTGCAGTCGCTCTTTTTGATTATGCTTTTTTGGTTTATTTTGTCTATCTTTTTTAACTCTTGTTTTGTTGTTTTTATGACTCTTTGTGGCACATTCACCTGTCCTTGTTCGAGAAAGTTTTTCCACTTTGTTTAGTTCCATTTTTTGGCATGCTAGTTTTTGTGTTGGAAGCTGGCATCTAGGTAATGAGAAGTAAATCTCTGTGTTGGGCCTGAACCATCCATTTTGCTGTATTGTTTGATAATATGGCCTTTCCATGTATTTTTTTGTTGATTCAGTTTTTTTTTTTTTTTTGTATTTTTTTTTATGAGTTTTTATTTTGAAATCTAATAGTTAATGGAATGGCTTGCACTCTCAACTTGGCCCAGGTTATATCTGCCCGTAAGTTGTCAGTATTTCAGTTGATACATGTACATCTGTTTTATCTGCCCGTAAAGATGTCAGTATTTCAGTTGATATATGGACATCTGTTTTATCAGCCTGTAAAGATGTCAGTATTTAAGTTAATACATGTACATCTGTTTTTTTTTTTTTTTTTTTTTTTTTACATCTTTACAGGTGTGTGTGTGTGTGTGTGTGTGTGTGTGTGAGTGTGCGTGTGTGTAAGCACAGATGGGATATGACTAAACCAACAAGAAAATGTTGTAACCCCCCAGGGCCAATCCCAAACCGTAACCTTGTACATAGGTTGCAGGTTAATGGTTGGTTAGGCAGATATTTAAAACCGACACCTGCTTGTGCATGTTGTCAGACTCTTGATATCCCTCATTTCTTATTTGACTGTACTAGTACAAGAACTTACTTTCAGCCTCTTTGTGATAAGGTCAAGTACTTTAACCTTTCGCCGATTATGTCTAGTTTTTTCAATCCCAGTTATGAGAATGGTTGGAACTTGGCAATGTTGGCTGTTATTTTATTAAATCTCATCCACTTGGAAGATGTTTAAACTTTCCATCGCCCCACCCCCCCTCCTCACTGCCTCCCCACCCCCCTCCCCAACAGGTGTTTTTTTTGTCCCCCTGTCCCCCCCCCCCCCCCCCTTCAATTTGCGTATTTTTTTGAAATGTTAAAATCTTATTCTAGGCATAGGCATATACCATATCAGTATGGTTCAGC
The DNA here is from genome assembly GCA_016801955.1 of Conus betulinus. Taxonomy (NCBI): domain Eukaryota; kingdom Metazoa; phylum Mollusca; class Gastropoda; order Neogastropoda; family Conidae; genus Conus; species Conus betulinus. The sequence continues at coordinate 113,125 of JADBJO010004941.1, forward strand.
GTCAAATTTGCACATAGAGCAAGGCTTTTTCATTCCCCCGTCCCACACCCCCTCCCTCCCTCTTCTCCCCCTCCCCATCCATATACACCCATAAGCTGTTCAACTCTACAAGTAATATGTCAGCCGAGTCCATACTTCGATGATCCTTGACTCCCATGTATTGGATATTGATGTTTCTGGATAGCAGTATATATGGGCCCTTAGTGTCTGGGTGTGTTTGTGTTTGTATGTGTGTGTGTGTGTAGAAATATTCCTTCTATAAGTTTATTGCTTTGATGTTTGAAAGAGGCGAGAGAGAGAGAGAGTGGCAAAGGTGCAGAGGAATACAAGATTGTATATAATGGCCAGAATTCTATTTTTTGGTGCCTTTTTTCTCTGTGTTCTTGTGTGTGTGTGTGTGTGTGTGTGCACGCGCATGCGCGTGTTTGTGCCTGTATGCCTCTGTTTGTGAGAGTGAGTGCATGTGCGTACAAGTGCTAGAGTATGAATGTGTTTGTGTGTAAATGTGTGTGTGTATGTGTGTATGTATAGGGTGGTATGGTGTGGTGGGATGTGGGGTGTGTTTTTGTAGTTTGTGTGTATGTGAGGATATGGGCGTGCTTTGATAGAGATGTGTGTATTTATGTTTGTATGTGTGTGTGATTTTGTGTGTGCGCGTGTGCGCGCGCTTGTGTGTGAGCAAATGCGTGTGTGTGTGTGTGTGCGTGTCTTTGTGTGTTAATTACATTCCTTTTCTGTGAATGAAAAATGTTGACATTCTTTTCATAATGTTTTCTTAAATGTCAGTACACAACCATGAGTTAATCTGACGTAAATTGGTTTCAGTCAGTGTATGTGTATGCATATATATGTGTGTGTGTGTGTGTGTGTGTGTGTGTGTGTGTGTGTGGCAACAGACCTGAAAGGATTCTATATGTGGTCGGGGTAAAGTGAATCTGAAACTATTCAACATTTTTCATCTCCTTACGATAATGCAGAGAGAGTATGCTTTGAAGGGAAGAGGGAAAGAGGCTGGGGTGTCAACAAGGAAACCTATCCCACGATGTTGGTTTGTCTGTTGATGATACCATGATTAGTGGATTGTCTTCCCAATTTGGAGCAGGCCCCCTCCTGTGGCAGGAGGAACACCAGGTACTCCAGGTATCATGCCCAGTCCCCAAGGTGAGCCCAGCAGAACGCCTACCTCCTTCAGCCCAGCCTTCCATGGTACCTCTCTCTCTCAATCTCTGTCTTCTTTTCTTTTTTCTCTCTCTCTCACTCTCTCTGTCATGCTGTTGCTGTCTCATGGATTCATAAATTAATGTGTCAAGAATTAATAGATGCATGGAATAATCAGATTTGCTTTTATTCATTAGTGTCATGCGATTTATTCTGTTGTAGTGTCTCATGAAGGAGAGTAACATACAGGAAACGGGTGCTAGAGAGAGAGAGAGAGAGAGAAAGAGAGAGAGAGAGTTTGTGTGTGTGTTTCAGTTTCCTTTGAGATGGTCAGTGTGGAAGCAAGGGGGGGAGGGGGAGGGGGGGATTACAGTCTCAACTCTTTCAATGAAAATTGTCATGTTCATATCCTATTGTGTTGAAGATAAGACTGTAAATGACGAAGGACAAGGCATATTGGGTAATGGTCAGGGTTTACACATATATTCAAGGTCTTTGATGCTGAGGTGTTTACAGGGGTTATTTTTTTACTTGTTTGAAAATTGAAGAAGAAGGCCCAGAGATCTTCATTTTCCTGATGTATTTACACATAGGTGTGTGTGTGTGTGTGTGTGTGTGTGTGTGTGTGTGTGTGTTTTTGAGAGAAGAAGGGTACAGGGAGGTGAGGGTATTGGCTACCAGTGCTTGGTTTTAACAATTTTTTACATATGGATGGAGCAGGGAATATGCTGGAGGGGTGGAGAATGTGGGGAGGTGAGGGAAGCAGATAAAATGTATTAGAGAGAGGTTATCAAATGAATATATAATCTTCTAACACACCATGTGGGGACTCCATTCCTGTTGATGACTGAGAATTGTCTTCCTTCATGGTGAATGTACAGTTTAGTGGGACAGGGGTAGTATGGGGAGGGTAGAGGTTGGGATTCGGGACATACACACCACATGTATTTAGTTGAAAACACAGTTGGTTTGAGCTGCATTTTGTGTTGTGTGCCTTTACATCCTTTCGTTCTGTCTTTTTGTATTTTCTGTTGTTTTATTGATAAATCCATCTCATAATTTCATCAGCTATTTAGAAAGCTTGTATACATGTTCCATGGTTCTTTTGATATGTCTGTTTGATAAGTTGATTTTCATTTAAGAGGCTTTTATGTGTACATGTATTTATTTCTGTGGATATTGGTTTCATGAATCATTAGTTTTTCTTGTGTGTGTGTTTTTTAAAAAAAATGAAATATATCGTTTATTTACGTGTATGCGTGTGCATATTGGTGACAGACTGACACTTTCTTGATTCAGTCTCTCTACTCACACCATTATGTAGCAGCCTTTTGTCATCCTGTTCTCGTATCATTTTTTTCTACGTTGGATTGTAGAAGATGCTTTTCATGTATGCATATCTATCAACTAGTTGTGTCTGTGTGCAATAATGACATGGTTTGTTTCTTTTTTCTTTCTGTTGTTTTTGATTCTCTTTGTTCTGTTCTTTTGTCCTTTCTCTTGCCTCTGTGTCCACCACACACCACAGACCCTTTGTCTCAGGCTCAGGCTGGTATCGTGTGGCCTGGCCATCACCGAGACTTATCCAGACCAAGTAAATCACATTTTCTCCTCCTCCTGCCTTTTCTTTTTCTTTTTTTTTTCTTTTTCGAAACATGATTTATGTTTATTTTGTTACCTCCCCCATCTACCCAAATTTATATCATTTCATTCAGTTTTTTTTATGATGTACATGTTTTTGCTTTTATTTGGTTACCAGCCCTTTAGGTGTTTACTCTGAACATTTTTTTTTCTTTTTTCTTGTGTGCGGATGTTCTCTCTTTCATTTCCAGCACCTTTTTTTTTTTCAGTTTGGTTTTTTTGAAAATCTGAGTCGCTCAGTCTTTTATCTAAAAAAAGTCCACGTTTATCTGTTGTGCTTCAGTTGTGTGAATTGATGGGCATTGTGCGTTGTCTTGGTGCTCTTTTGCTTTTTTCTGTAAACGTTCTGTCTCTCCTCCCATTGCGTTACCCATGGGTGCATGTGGGTATGCCAGACACCAATATGCCAGCGTATTTGTGAGAGTTCTGGCACCAGCCTGCCAAAAGAAACTGTGCTGTTAGAGGTGTTCTTTTTCTGTGTATAGCATTATAAGATTAGAGAAGAATTCTTTTTCTGTGTATAGCATTTTAAGTTTAGAGAAGAGTTCTTTTTCTGTGTATAGTATTATAAGTTTAGAGAAGAGTTCTTTTTCTGTGTATAGCATTATAAGTTTAGAGAAGAAAACTTTCGTTGGTATGACTGTATAGATCCTGTGGCCTTTCTGGAAGAGTCCTCCAGAGAGCTGTTGAAGGAAGGAGATGGAGGGGAAAACTGGAAAAACAATGGACTGACAATATTGCAAAAAACACTGGGAATTATGTACATAGACCCAAGCCTTGGCTCACAACCAGAAATATCAGAGGAATCTGAATTGTTCTTCAGTGTGGTGTCCTAGCAACTCCCCATGGAGTTAAGGGAGGGGTAGATAAGAAGACGCTTGATAGAGCTTTTTCAGATGTCACCAAATCACTGTCTAAAAACCATCAGATACACAAAAGTATCATTTTTGTATATCAGTTCAAAATGCTTCAATATAGTGATTATGACAGAAACGTCTACACTCTCCGAAGTTAATTTGCCTTGCAAACTTTGGGCATATAGAGCCATATGACTGTGTTTATAGGCTTTCCAGAAATCAAATGAGGAATGACTATGCATTGAAAATTGTCAAAAACTGCAATCATTATGGCAGAAAATTGGATGAGAAGGTACTTGATGAAATGAAGGCACTAAGTAAATGGCATGGGATCATAAGACGGCTATCTCTTGGCTGGAGAATCCAAAACAAAGAGGGTGGGTGTGGTGAGAAAATTTGCCTCTGGTCAATCAGGAAAGGCAGTTACTCTCCGACTTGTTGAACTTTAAACGTAGGTGGAAATTTTTACAAAGTTTGATCTTAGTAAGTTAAAAGTAATATCAGTGTTTCCAACTAGCAGATATTTGAATTGGATGAAAAGATTAACCCTCTTGTACTCGGTTTCTCTGACTGCAAACTTCCCCTAGATTTAGGATTTTTCTACAGGTTTCAGCCTAAATGGGTATGTGTGATTATTAACTTATGGGGAATGTATGTATGTGAACCTCTAGGAGAAAGAAAATTGGCAGACAGTTTCATAAGAGCATGCACTTCACTTTGAACTATATTTTGTCTGTCTTAGAGATATATGTCGTGTCACTGTCACCAAATTGTCACCAGACACGTGACATTTTATGATGACAATCAAGTTTACAGCATGCAAGCATGTGCAATCACCATGCAGATGCTAGTTATTAGTGTATGATAAAATCTGAGGCCTACCTGATGTGATCCATCCGCTGCCTGGCAGTACAGGTCCCACTGGTTGTCCCCACCAACGTCATACAAAACTTGTCACTTGTCACACACAATACTGAACTCAGTCACTTCCCAATACTCTATATGTTGTCGTGTTTCCGTCAGCCTTTGCAGTTCTACAAACTACAGCTGATTACATACGTCCATAGTCTTCAGTTGCACAGCACATTGTCACTGTACACACTCACTACTTGCTACTAAATGTCACAGTCACAGCTGTCACCAAAGAACACAGGTATGCAACAAAAAATAAACATCACAGCTGCATTACTGTTGGGCTACGTTTTGATCGTGATAGTTGCGAAAACAACCATTCCTGGGCCAGCAAAGGGCACTTGACAAAAAGAACACTTAATATGATGTTTCCACTTGATATCCCTTTGGTGTCAAGTGGCCAGTTTTGACACATTGACGACACACCCTAGGCCTGCCCTCAGTCTTCTCCACTTTGTGGTGATCAATGGAGTCTTTGGCGATTGGGGGTTCTGGTACTGCCTTGCTTCGCCCAGCTTTGCGTTTTCTGGAAGTAAATCCAGCACGAAGCCGTTTAGCGATGTCAACACGAAACCACAGGTGATCATGGGCTTTCTTTGGGGGCTGAGCGTGTGGTGACTTTTCCCAGGTGAGAAAGGCTTGAACAATACAAAGATTGATCAAAGAGTGGAAGATGTACCGCCACCATTTTTTGTTTTGATGACCAACAGGATAGTAGGCACGGTACTGATCTGACTTGTCAACACAGCGATGACAGTCGGCATCACCTTTTCCTCCATTCTTTGTCATACCTAGAGGCTGATTGCTGCTCAGAGGTAAATCTGACGGTTGTCTTTGTAGACAGTAGCCATCAGTGAGCCTTTCTGCATTTGTATCAGGTCTCCCCTTTTCCTTCAGTTTGGCCATCTTGGCTTCTTGTGGCAGTCCCCTGCGGTTACGGTTGACTGTCGCACAGGCGTATGTCCCATTCGCGGCCAGGTGTGTCATCAAAGGGACACTTGTGAAAAAGCGGTCAAAATACAAGTGCCTGTTCTGGTTGTAGTACGGTGATGCTAGTTTGTCTACTACTTTCATGCCCCTGACTGACATTTGGGTTTTCACGGCTACCACGACCAGTGTAAATGTCAAATGCGACACAATAGCCGGTAGTAGCGTCACACATTTCCCACACCTTGATGCCCCTTTTTTGGCTTGGCTGGCATAAACTGTTTGAAGAAAATGCGACCCTTGAAGCCTATCATCGCTTCATCAATGCTCATTTCATGGCCGGGACAATAATTGGCTTTGAACAGAGGGAGAATTAGATTGATAAATGTTCTCACCTTGAACAAGGGGTCATAATCAGGGTGATCACGTCCAGGTGTGTTGGACGAATCCCGAGGGTGGAAATACTGATTCAACTTGAAAAAGCGATTTTTAGGCATGACACTGCTGATCCACTCATCTTTGAAAACTGGATCATCAGACCAGTAGCACCACAGACGTGGCAGACGCTTTACCCCCATCATAATCAAGACCGCGACATAGGCACGCATTTCTTCAGGTGTGGTATCGCACCAAAGAGGGTCAGGTGTGCCCTTTGCAGCTTGTTTTTGTCTTGCATACCTGTTTGTTTCATCGGCAGCAGTCTTAAAAAAAAACAAAGAGGTACAAACAAAAAGAAAAAATCAAGTGGTGTAGCTGTGTCGGGTTACGAGTGAGTGGGCCCAGAGGGTTCCTGAAACTGACGCACTTCTGCTACGCCACGTGTGTTCGGGCCGCCATGTTGTCTGAAGCGCAGCGAGCGGAACATCGTACTCCGGGTCGCTTTCTACTTCACCATCTTCTTCAACATCACTACCTACTTCGATGTCACTTTCATTCTCCATCTCTCTTTCAAATTTCTCAACTTCTCCAATAATTTGATCGAACTCCTCTTGCGAGTAGTCGATCATCTCTTTGTCGTTCATAGCAGACGCAAAAAGCAGCCATTGTGAAAGTTGGTCGGTTTCATTCACAAACTTACTCGCTGTGTTACCCCCTTTTCTCAATGAAAACACGCGGTTCCATCACCCCAAAATAGTGCCAACACGTGATTGGGCCATGCCTGAGTCTTCCTAGTTACCGTCTGCGACTCTGCGTGTCTACACACATGATAGCGGCGTGATGGAAAATTCCCACGGACAGATCCCGGTAACTCCCGGTACGGGAAGAACAGGCGCCTGAAGTTAACTCCCGGATTGTCCTGTTGCAAGTATAAGAGGGTTAAAGTACAATTGGATAAAAGTACCAGTAAATGCTGGTAAATTATTGTTATGGTGCATGTCATGTTTTTACTGGAGCACTTCAAAGGTTTTGCTTTGTACGGTATTAGATATTTGGAGTGAGTATGTGTGTGCATGTGCACAATGCTGTTTATTACTGTGTAAGATAATCGGTCACTTACTGTATATGATGTTGTTCTGCTAGCTGCAGAAAAGTCTTCTGGCAAGAGTTCTGGACAGTACATGCACCCATGATTATCTGTCCCAAATGTACTTTTAATTTATGTTCCTTTCTGCTGCATCCTAAATTCTCAAAACACTGTTGATGCTATGTTACTTTAAGAGAGATTTATCCAAACGGTATATATATATATATATATATTTGTTAAAACTTTGATTAACATTTTAAATCAAAGTTTTAACAGATGCCGCTCCCAACCGGTTGAGCACTTTTTAAAAATTATTGTTGGTTAGCAACACAATTATATATATATATATTTTTTTTTTTTAGATTTTAAAATAATTCATAGTTGCGTGTGAATATGTCGGATATCAGAATCTTTTTTTTTTTTTTTTTTTTTGAATTTTATGGTCCCGGCACCAGCCTGCCAAAGGAAAACATACTTTTGGGGGATTAAAGTGGACATCGTAATTGGGCTTTCAGAGAGAGGTCAACAAATTGCAGTTGTCAGACCAGTGAAAACACAGAACAAAATTTTTCACACTGTTTTTTGGGTGTTGGCATCTGATTCCATGATTGAGACAGAAAGGTCAAAGTCTCCCTCAGTCATCCACCGGTGAAACATGCTAGTGCATGTCGCATTATGTTTTGGATTTCCAGAACCAAAGGAAGTGATCTAAAAGCAGCCTTGTTTCAGACAGGTGGTCATTTCTGTGGGAAAGAAAAAGAGAAGGTTCACCAAATTAGAAGATTGGTTTTTGCATATAAAACGTTTGGATAGTTGAACTAAATATTCTTTTTGTATGCAGTGCAGGTATCTCTTTGGTGTTTTATTCTTCATGCCCATTAGAGTGTGTGTGTATGTTTTTAGTGGTGTGTACACTGGTTGCACTCAAGTGGTGACACGCATTTGGTGATGAAAATCTTCAGGCAGAGGTTGTGGACCCTACATGCACCCTTGATCATTTACTTTGGTGTTGAAACCTGTGTGGTGTATTGTCATTATTTACTCTTTATTTTTTTTTGCAAAACGTACACAGATGTGGCACGAGATACCATCTTGTTTCTTGCTTGAAAGTGTTGTGAAAGGTCAAGGGCATCTTAAGTGTTTGGTGTTGAAAGTGTATCTATATGTGCAGTGTGTTGTTGGTAGACATGCCCAGATCCAGGGTCTCAAAACTGCCTTTTAAGGAGATGGGTGAGAGAAAGCAGAGACAGCCAAGTAAGAGTGGATTCTAATGATGAGTAGAAAATAAAATTTGTCTGCTGAAGAGTCAGTTGGGCTAATTCTCACAGCCAGGCTGCTGAAGATGAAGAGTCAGTTGGGCTCTTTCTCACAGCCAGGCTGCTGAAGATGAAGAGTCAGTTGGGCTAATTCTCACAGCCAGGCTGCTGAAGATGAAGAGTCAGTTGGGCTAATTCTCACAGCCAGGCTGCTAAAGATGAAGAGTCAGGCTGTTTCTCATGGATAGACTGGGGAATTCCCTGCTTTATGCAGTTGTGTCAGTGGTGTGTTTAAAGGCAATTTTGTGCCAAAAAAGGTTTAGTGAAAAAACAAAAGAAGAAAAGGAAAAGAAACCAAAACATAGAAAGGTCTGTTATTCTCACTTTGCATTGGCAGATAGTCTCATTATCGCACTCCTGAAATGGTGTGTTTTATTCATAGTGTCGGTGGTAAATTGTGGTGATTCTTTCTCAGATCCTAATTGGAAGAAGATGTGGTGGAAAATGGAAGTGGATTTTCAAAGACGTGAAGATCAGAGAAGCAATAGAAGAAAGAACTGATAATCACATTTGGAAGGTGTATACATGTGGCTTTGCGTACATGTGGAAAAAAAAAGTAAACTACAGAAGTGGTAGTGTGATGGCATCATTGTTCGTGCCTGGAATCAAAATCAGGTGTCTAAGTTGCAATCACAAGCAGTTGAATGTTGAACAGTAAACAGTTTGCATTTCTTTGAGTATGAGGTAAAGGTGAAAGAATAAATTTACGATGGCAGAAAGCGTGAACACTGACTGCTTTTTTCTTAGGATTTCATTTCAAAGACATTTCTTCTTGAGTGCTTCGGTTACCTATTCCTTCAGTGGTGAGACCTATTCCTGCTTACTTATTCCTTCAAATCCCACATGGTGGGTATTTGTAGATATATACAAAGAAAAGGTTAGTAGCTATTCTTTTGAAAGAGAGAGAGAGAGAGAGAAAAAAAGGTATGTATTAGTCAACATTTTGAGCCCAAGTTATTGCCAGCAATAACCCCCACACCTCCCCCAACCCCAACCAGTCAGCTGGAAAAAGTCTCCTCAGGCCTTCAGAAATCATAAAAAGGCTGTTTCAGCAGAGTAGCTGTATCAGCTGCATGGCACAGGGAATGACGAGGACAGATTTGATATTAAGGTATTGAAAGGAAGGTGTGCATGGTGCAGGGTGTGCACGCACTTTCACATATGTGCACAAGCACACATTTTGAATCTCTGAAGTTGCATGTTTGTAATTGGGATCAGTGGCAATGGATGTGTGATCCAAGTCAACTAAGAGCTTAGCTGCTCAAGATTTTGATGACGTGTGGACTTGTGAACAAAAGCGATCAGAATTGTGACTGTATCTGGTTATTTGTATGTCAGATTAGTGTGTGGTCCCCCCCCCCCCCCTTTGTTTTTTGAATGGTTTGTATGTTTTAAGCATTAATTAGTTCATAAACTGTGAAGCCAGGAAAATGGTATCATTTTTTAACTTCTTACAAATCCAAATAGAGACCACCTTCAGATCAATAATAAGAAAGAAACTTAGCATGGGCTGCACTCTACAGTAACACAGGTGCTTTTTGTTTTGGGGGATGTAGATTTATTTGTGCTTCTTTTGAACTGGAATCTGGTCTGTAGCTATGCCAGCAGCTCTTCTGATTTTGTTTTTCACCTCAAATGGAATGCTTTATCTACCTGTTCAGGATGTAACAGTTTTTTTTTTCTCCTATAGGAATTTGACAGGTCTGGAAAGGTTCTGTGTGGTTGGCTGAGCTGTAAATATGTGATAATTATCGTTGGAAGCTTGAAACATGCATGCCAAGAAGATGTTGCTTCTATAGCTAGTAGGGTTTATTGTTCAGTATGGCTAGTTCTAACATTGTCAAGGATGTGAGAATTTTTTTTAGCCTTTTTTTTTTTTGCAGAGGCAAGAGGGTGGGAGGAGGGTAGGGGGGTGATTACCCTCCATATATTTGACCTTGTTAGGAGTCTCGGACCTTCTGGTAGCTGTGGGCGCGAGTTCTTAAACACCACAATATGAGAACAGCTTGAAAGGAATTACACTTGTTCCTTGCAACATTGTAAAAACTAGGAAGAGCTTGGGAGATCTTGTTAAAAAAAAAAAAAAACTTGGAAGACAAGGTGTGCAACTCTGCGAAGATCTTGATGATCATCAAGGTGTTGATTTTTAGCCTATGTACTATGTGTACCCCACACCCCTGGCACCATTTCCCACACCACCCCCCACCTCTTTCTTCAGTGGATAGTCACCTTGTGAAAAGTGGAGGACAGATATCAGCAATAGTGGAAATTTTGCTGGATTTTTTTCTGCATTTTTTTTTGCCATCTCTTCTATCTTCTAGTTATTGTGCCTTACTGCTTAGTCATTTGTTGTTGATGAATTCTCTTTACTCTCTTGTATTCATCTGAACTGAACACAGTATATACATATATATTTGCGTGATTTCTGTGTTGATTTATACGTTAACTGTGACTATTGCACATGGAGTTCTTTAGTTTTTGTTTTCGTGCGTGTGTGTTTTTGTATTTTGCATATTGTTGTTACGAAAAGGTTGTGCAAGGAATTACATTATTGGTATGGCACTCTACCATAGATGAATCTCCTTGCTGCAATATAATATGTATTCCAGATGTTTTGTTGCATGGACAAACAAGCAGTTTGGATACAGCTTCTGTTGATAGACTTCTTTTATGAAATTACAGTGTTCTTTCCAGGGAGAGTACAGTCACTAAGTTTTGAAAGTGTGTTTGTTACAAGTGTTGTGCATGTGAAGGTCAAGGTTTCTCAGCAGTGTGATGGCCTTTGAGGCATGCTTTTAATATATGCACAAACTGAGCAACCTAGTCATGGCCTTTGTGATCACAGTTGAGACTGTGAGCGATAGTTTGGAGGGATGTTTGTGTGCCTACGTGTGGCAGAACTGATGTCTAGGATGACCAGAAGTGTGGATTGTGTTTTCAGATTCAGCGGGATCAGGCGATGCCATGTACATGATGAAACCAGGTGGTGGAGCGCCTCCAGGCATGCCTGGCATGCCAGGACCAGGGGTGAGTGTCTGGGTCTGCTTGCCTGCCTGTTGGCTTCTCCCCAGAGTGAGAGTGTTTTTCTTCACTCCCATCAGGACAGGAATCTGATCTTTGTGTCTCACTCACCCTGTGTTTCTTCCACTTGCTGATTTCTGTCTGTCTCTCATTGTCATGGTCTGGCATGCACACACTCCCTTTCTGTGTCTCTGTCTCTGTCTCTCTGTCTCTCTCTGTCTCTCTCTCTCTGGACTGGGTGGAAAAAAAGTATTTATATACTTATCCTATTATCCTGGTAAAATAAAATAAAGTTTCGTTTCGTTTCGTTTCGTTTCGTCTCTCACTCTCTCTCTCTTTGTGTCTCCTCTGTGCCTTTCCCTCTCTCTGTCTCTTTCCTTCTCACTGTCCTGTCAATACACACACACACACACACACACACACACACACACACACACTGTCAGTCTGTCTCACTGTCCCATTACCCCCCACCCCCACCCCCCCCTGTCTTCCTCTCCCCCTCCCTCCCTCCCTCTCTCTCTCTCTTTTTCTCTCCCCACCATGTGTTAGTTTCTCTGAAGCCTATAGTTATCTGACCATGAAAGCCAAGAAAGTTTTATTAAGTATTTAAAACATTTTGCACACCTGTAAGAAGCACATTTTTTTTAGTGACTGTTTTTCTTAATTGTTTTTATGTTCAGATATAGCCAATTCTGTTGTATGTCTCATAAATTAGGGGACTGTTTAAGGCATACACAGTAGTGGAATTCACACAGAATGAAACAATGTATGGGAGTGGGCAGAAGAATGCCGAATGAGATGATCTACGAGGGTATGGAGCAGTATCCTAGATCCTTTGTACAAGTAGTATTAGGTGCATTTGTTATTGGTTAAAATAAACAGAACAGATAACTACAGACTTGAGCACAAAGCTTACATTATTATACTACGCTTAGTCTAAATGAATGAGGGAAGCAAACATGGGTGTCTGAATTATATGAAAATTTAATTTCTATTTTTTGTATATCTAAGTACATTCTGCAAGATATAGTAATCAGAAGTTCACAAGTTGTTTATTTTGTTCATGAAGGAAAATTATTTTGTGGTGACACATTGCAATATCACATAAAATACAATGTAAAATACAATAGCACATACACACATGCACACAGAGGTACAGACACATGCACACACACACACACACACACACACACACACACACACACACACACACAGAGATTCATAAACTAAAATTTGTCAACATCTCACGGTTATAAACATTGTATGAACGTAACATCAAAGGACTAAGTCTCCAGAATATACCCAACAACAGCACAACCACATTGAGTATGTATGTAACCATTTGTTAGTACTATTTGTGCCTGTGTGTGGGCATGTGCGCTCATGTCTGATTGTGTGAGTGTGCATGCGTGTGTGTGCATGCGCATGTGCAAGTGTGCCTGCATGTATGTGTACACATGCATGTGTGCGCATGTGGATGCACATGTGTCTGCACATAAGCGCATGAGTGTCTCAATCAGATACTGAGATCGATTGTCCATTTTGTTATGGTGTGATTGAGAATTTGAGGATGAAAAACATTGCCTGTTTTGTTGTCCCGTCAATGCTGATTTGAGAAAGAATTCATACCTGATAAGTATGCCAATCCCTGTTCCGATTATTAACTCTAATGAAAGAAAAATAGTAATCTGGAAGTATCGTGCTTTTTGTACGTATATAACTTTAAAGAGATGGTCCTGTTTACTAAATGGATGAAGTAAAGTAGCACTAAAATCTATATCATGTTTACACTGCTTAGACTCTACTACTTACCATTTGTATATGAAATGTATGAACTCACCATGTGTATGGGCCAGTAGCCAAACATTAAAACGTGATCTCATTGTCACTCTCTCTCTGTCTCTCTGTCTGTCTGTCTGTCTCTGTCTGTCTGTCTGTCTCTCTATCCTCTTACGCAGACCACAGCAAGTGTAGGAAAAAAAAAACCATCATGTTTTTTTTTTTCACTTGGCCAAGTGCTATGGGAGTTTGGGATTGGGGATTATAGCATTGTATTTTGAGTGGTGAATAGGACTCGAATTCCTGTAACTCGCCCTTCTGTACCCCCCTCCTCCTACCTCTTATTTGTTTTCTTTTTCATCCCATAAAAATGGACTTGTCATGCCCCAAACTCCCTGACTGATACATAATGACTGATTAGTCTTCATCCCACATCCTCCATAATTATCGGGGGGGGGGGGGGGGGGGGGGTGTATAGGGTTGCTTTTTGTGGTCGTGTTTTTGTAAACGCATTTAAACTTTTTTGTTTTATGGTATGTTTGTTCATTTCAGGAGTACCATTATCTTAAAAAGGAAGGGCTTGATGCACATAGACATCATGAACAAAAAGGTCACTATACACACAGGAGTTGGTGAAAGAAAAGAGATACTCACAGTATTCTATTTATTAACCCTCTTGTACTCGGTTTCTCTGACTGCAAACTTCCCCTAGATTTCGGATTTTTCTACTGGTTTCAGCCTAAAAATGGGTATGTGTGATTATTAACTTATAGGGAATGTATGTGAACCTGTAGGAGGAGAAAGAAAATTGGCAGACAGTTTCATAAGAGCATGCACTTCACTTAGAACTATATTTCGTCTGTCCTAGAAATACAGGTCGTGTCACTGTCACCAAATTGTCACCAGACACGTGACGTTTTATGATGACAATAAAGTTTACAGCATGCAAGCATGCGCAATCACCATGCTGATGCAAGTTGTTAGTGTAAGATGAAATCTGAGGCCTACCTGATGCGATCCATCTGCTGCCTGGCAGTACAGGTCTCACTGGTTGTCCCACCAATGTCATACAAAACTTGTCACATGTCACACACAGTACTACAAAAGAGGGTCAGGTGCGCCCTTTGCAGCTTGTTTTTGTCTTGCATACCTGTTTGTATCATCGGCAGCAGTCTTAAAAAACACAGAGGAACAAACAAAACGAAAAAAATCAAGTGGTGTAGCAGTGTCAGGTAACGAGTGAGCCGGCCCAGTGGGTTCCTGAAACTGATGCACCCCTGCCGTGCCATGTGTCGCGGGCCGCCATTTTGTCTGAAGCGCTGCGTGGAACATTGTATTCCGGGTCGCTTTGCACTTCACTGTCTTCTTCAACACCATACCTACTTCTATATCACCTTCATTCTCCATCTTTCTTTCAAACGTCTCTACTTCTACAATAATTTGATCTAACTCCTCTTGCGAGTAGTCGATCATCTCTTCATCGTTTGTAGCAGACGAGAAAGCCGCCATTGTGAAAGTCGGTCAGTTTCCATTCACAAAGTTACTCGCTGCGTTCTGTGCCTATTCTCAATGAACACACACACGGTACCATCACCCAAAAATAGTGCCAACACATGATTGGGCCATGCCTGAGTCTTCCTAGTTACTGTCTGCGACTGTGTGTGTCTACACACGTGATCACTGCGTGATGGAAAATTCCCGCGGAGAGGTCCCGGTAACTCCCGGTACGGGAAGAACAGGCGCCCGACGTTAAGTCCCGGATTGTCCCGTTGCGAGTATAAGAGAGAGAATGACTGACTGACTGATCCTGGAGTGATGCTGTGATGTCTGTGTGCAGTTTATGGGAGGCCCTGAAGGACCAATGCCCATGGGACCAGGAGACATGCCACCAGTCATGAATGGTAAGCCAGCAGAATGAATTCAGTTGGAGCTTGCACAACTGTATGCTTGGCTGTCACTGTTGGCCTCATCCTTTCTGCTCCATCCTCTCTCCTACTCCACCAACTTCTTTCTCTCTGCCTGTCTGTCTGTCTGTCTGACCGTCCTCCATTCCCTTCCTTTCTCTTTACTTCTTTTGTGTAATAGAGTGAACCTTTCTCGCACTCTTGTCTCTGTCGAAAATGTTAGTTGAGACTTTGTGCAGAAGTAGGTTTAATGAAAGATTATTCTGATAGAACAGTCACATTTTAAAGACGAGTTATCCCCCCTCTGTGTTGTCTCCAAGTGACATATTGTCTGATAAAACTGTCACATGTTAAGGACAAGCTGTCCTCCCCATGTCGTGCCCAGGTGACATGGATGTGATGAAAAACTCGCCGGCCAACGGAAGGGGTACACCGCGCGACGACTTGCCTCCCGTCAGTGGCACAGGCCCCGGGGACATGGGGCCCTACATGGGCCCTCCTTATCAAGATGGCGTAAGTGTCTTTGGCTTGTGACTTGTCATGTACCCCTCCATTCCCACCCACATGTCCTCCTCCTTCCTTCTCCCTACCTTTCATTTTGTCCCCCCCCCCCCCCCACATGTTTCAGTCTGTCCTGAGGGTGCGAGTGTTAGGTGAAGGGGGGGGGGGGGGGGGGGGGGGGGGGGTTTCAAGTCTGGATCGTCCCTGCCCCTGGTCTTCTTCCATTTCATGGTCACTCAGTTTTTTTTCCCCGTCATGAATGCATCCAGCACGTATCTCTCTGCTCGTGGCGTTCTGTCCTCTTCCATCGTTCATTGCTCTGGTCTGTGTTGGGTGTTTTTTTACCCCTCCATTCGTGGGGATACAGTGAGGAAGATTAGGGTTACATGTCAAGTAGGATGACGTTGGCTAATACTTGTCTTGGGCAGAAGAAGAAGCATGTGAGTGGGAGCTGGTAACTGTTCAGGTACATCATGGAGTGCAACAGTGATCCACAAGGCTGCTAGAGAAGGCATTGAGATGATGAGCATAAAATGCTTTCTGCAAAATGGAAATTGGTTTGTCACATATTTTGGTTGGTCTCCAAGATTTTGGCATTGCTGCATATGTGTTGTTGGCACAGGTTAGGCGTTGATATGATTTCCGGAGTGTAGTGTGCTCAGATGTATACATGGAATTATTCGGAGCTTTCTGGACTGTTGCCAAAGTAAAATGTATCATATATACCCAAGCCTGTGCATTTTTTTTTTTTCATTCCATAACTTCATACTTCACATGGTCTTCCCATTCTTTTTGCATCTTTCTGTTGTGTTCTCAGATTCTTTGCAATGCTTGTGAATGCCAGTCATGGTAGAAGACTTAATGAGTTTGAAATGAAGCAGTCAGTATCAGTCATCTGTGACTGGATATTGTCTGTGTTTTTGGCCAACAAATGGCAGACATCCAGTGAGGATGTGGTAAGATTACCGGCGTTCAGAAAACTGTATCTGGACAGGTTACAGTTTTAGTGGGGAAAATCTGGACCTGTATGATTGGTCTTGTTAAGAAATGTGATGAAGAAAAGAAAAATGATCAAAGAAAAGAATTGGCTGTGAAAGAGTGTTTATTGTAACCTGCATTTGTTTTGTTTTTATTGAAACAAAAAGAGCAAACTTCAGTTTTGACAGATTCTTGTTTCCGTTTTGGAAAATTGACATGACAAACAATCTGTCTTTGTAGCAAGGCAGAACAGCTGAATTTCTCTAATGTATTTTGTCACTCAAGGATTTTCCCCTTCCCATCTGCATTGTGTCATTTTTATTTCCGCCCTTCGACTACTTGCATCTTCGTCATTATGGCTTCCATATACCCATGTACTCTTGCCAGATTGCATAACCCAGCTGTGTGTACATGTTGATTGTATCTCCATATACATGTACGTGTTCATATATGTATATATCACTCTATAATCATGTGTTCTGCTCCTCTCATGGTATATCATCTGGTTTTTCTCCCCGACTCCTTTGCTTTTATTTTCTCACTTATCTTAACCCCCCCCCCCCCCACCCCCACCCCTCACCCCACCCCCCCCCCTGATGATGCCCCACTTTCACAGACCTGTTGAAGCTTGCATGCGGCAGAAATTAGCCTGAGCTTGTCTCTCATTTTCTTTTTTTTTTTTTTTTTGTTTTCATTTTCTTTTTTTTCTAGATTGGTAGCATTTCCTTTATGAGCATGCCTGATGACTTGTCCACATGAATGACAAACCGACCAGTGGCTTATAAAGGATTTGACATTCAAGACCTGATCATAAGTGCATTAAGTTATAAACAGCATGAATAAACTTTTTTTTTTTTTTTTATCATTCTTAGCTGACCAAACTGATGCCTTGATCTTACATGGCATGAACATGCCATTGCAAACTGAAAACATGCAGATTTTTTACAAAGGGGAGACCGCCTTTATGTCATTGTTGTGATGCAACATCCATTCTGTCTGGGCAGTTTGCAAAAGAGTGCCTTTCCTCTTGCCTTCCACACTATCATGTCTTCGGAACTACTGTTAAGCGTGCATATGTCGGCTAAATCTGTCGCGTTGTTCTGTATGTCTTATTATATACAGTTCAAAGAAGTTGGAAGAGGGAGGCAAACAGCAGGCTCAGTTGATTTTTTTTCTGTAGAATCTTTCAGCTCCTGGGAGGGGGTGTGGGGTGTGGTCATTTATTTATTTATTTTTTTTAATAGATTTCTGCATTTGCCAAAATAGTTCTTGAGAATACCAAACAAACTTAAATTGCACTCTGTAAAAGTCTGCTGATGTTTTTAAATTCCCACTATCAAAAAAAGAAGTCTTGTCAAAACACAGAAGTCTTGCTCACATTTTATGTGGAAAAGAAAAGTTCAGTAGGGGATGTGTTTGCCATGTGTATATCTGTTTTGTGTTGATGTTTATAATCGGTCATTGTAGTCACTTGCCTGATTGTGGAAAATTCAGAATTCAGCAGTAACCTTGTCGACTCCGCTGTTTATTGTTTGTCTTGCATCCTGTCACTTAGTCACCATGGCTTCATGTGAGTGCAGGTGCACCCGAACAGAGCCGTTGTCTTATACTCGGTGACATCTGGGGTACTACATTGTCCACAAATATAGGGAATGGACTGTCACGTTATCACTGTCATTGATAGTCATACTGAGCTGAAAAGTAATATTTGAAAACTTATTAGAATTTAATTGAAACTCTCTGTGAATTGTGATTACATCTGCAACAATAGTTCACATCAAACATGTCTTAAAGTTCAGAGCTTTCCAAATAATTAATGGAAACAAAATTGTGGCTCTTTCTTGACGTGTGTTCTTAGAGAGGAACAACGGTTACGAGTTAATGATGAAAAAAAATGCTTAGCAAAAATGCTCAGCACACTTGCAAGTGATTGTCAAATCACATTGGATATCACCATTATAATCCATGGAGACTTGTGTTCATGTGGACAGAGTTGTTTAGCCCTTGGTTGTTGTTGGGGTTTTTATTTTTGAGTATGTGTGTTACCATTTATTTCATCCATTCTCTGCTGTTGGGTTTCTGTCTTGCTTTGGGCTGACATTTTTAGCCCCAGCTGTGATTTGTTTGCAATCTTATTTTCTCCCTGTCTTCCTTATTTCCTACCCTTACCTCTCTCTCTCTCTCTCTCTCTCTCTCTGTCTCTCTCTCTGTCTGTCTGTATCTCTTTTTTCTCTTATCTCCTCCATCTGTTTTTCTTTCCCTTTGTTTGTTCCATCTCTCTGTCCCCTCAAGCCATCCCTGTACTGTACTCAGTATTCTTGCCTGCCAGTACTGAATGTAGTCCTCATATTTTTGAAAGTGTACAGCATGTACTCTCTCCATTTGGATCATATAATTACTTTTTTTTTCTCGTCGTGCGAAAAACAAGAAATGAACAAACATGATAAAGAGAGAGAGAGAGAGAGAGAAAAAAAGAAAAAGCTGTGGCTTCCATCCCCTTCTTAGATGTTGTAAATATTTAGTGGACAATAATCACCCTGTTCTGTGACATCTGCAGGAGAGTGCTATCCAGTGTGTTTTACATATTATGTCATGACAGTCTTCACTGATAGAACATGAAAACTAGAGATTTATGTGGATGCTGTAATGTATTTGAAAGTGGACATAACGACATCCGTCTTGCATTGAGGTTATTTACCTTTTCTCTCCTTTTTTTCTTTTTTTTTTTTCCCTTTAGTGCATGACTTTTCACATCAATCACTTTTTTTTTTTTGCTCGGTTAGGTGCAGTTTCTCACTTTTCATTTCCATTGCACAGATGAATTAACACCAGTTCTGGGTCTGTCTCCAGTTTCTTTTCACTCCTACTTTTCATCTTATCCCTCATTCATTTCAAAGAAAGAAAGGTCCAAAATGCTACATGGTGCCTGAAAAAAAAAAAAAAAAAAAGGATTTGAGAACGATTTGAATGAAACTGAAGAGTGGATTTAGGGATTTTTATTCGTTTTACCATGGGGGCAACTGACAGGGTCTACAATGATTTAACCAGTTAAGAAGAACAGGCCCTTAGTCTTCTTTTTGGGGTGTTGTCATCAGTTTTTCACAGTGGGCACTTTACAAGCTTGATATCCATTGATGGCAGAAAAAAAAAATCAAGTGCCAGCATTGGGAGATTGTTGGGGGGGGGGGGGGGGGGGGGGGGGGGGGGGGGGGGGGTGCATGCAGGGCAGTCAGACAAGAGAGAAAGAACAGTCCAAGATGTCACTCATGATAAGCTCATACTAGTAAAGCAGAAATATACATTACACTTTTTTGTTAATGTTCATTGGTTTATATCAGTGCATCATTATCGTTAAATGTAGATAAAGATGGATGGATGGGAGAGGGACTCTGTATACCTCTGATAATGTAGCCATTCAGGACAGGGAGCAGAAGGAGAGGGGTTGAAGGGTTGGTGGTAAGTAAGGTGGATGGGAGAGGAACTCTGTATACCTCTGATAATGTAGCCATTCAGGACAGGGGAGCAGGGCGAGAGGTTGGAGGGTTGGTGGTAAGTAAGGTGGATGGGAGAGGGACTCTGTATACCTCTGATAATGTAGCCATTCAGGACAGGGAGCAGAGGGCGAGAGGTTGGAGGGTTGGTGGTAAGTAAGGTGGATGGGAGAGGGACTCTGTATACCTCTGATAATGTAGCCATTCAGGACAGGGAGCAGAGGGGAGGGGGTTGGAGGGTTGGTGGTAAGTAAGGTGGATGGGAGAGGGACTCTGTATACCTCTGATAATGTAGCCATTCAGGACAGGGAGCAGAAGGAGAGGGGTTGGAGGGTTGGTGGTAAGTAAGGTGGATGGGAGAGGGACTCTGTATACCTCTGATAATGTAGCCATTCAGGACAGGGAGCAGAGGGAGAGGGGTGAGGGTTGGTGGTAAGTAAGGTGGATGGGAGAGGGACTCTGTATACCTCTGATAATGTAGCCATTCAGGACAGGGAGCAGAGGGAGAGGGGTTGGAGGGTTGGTGGTAAGTAAGGTGGATGGAGAGGGGGACTCTGTATACCTCTGATAATGTAGCCATTCAGGACAGGGAGCAGAGGGAGAGGGGTTGGAGGGTTGGTGGTAAGTAAGGTGGATGGAGAGGGACTCTGTATACCTCTGATAATGTAGCCATTCAGGACAGGGAGCAGAGGGAGAGGGGTTGGAGGGGTTGTAGCTAAATGATTATAGGTAGTCAAACATTGATCATTTATAGATCCTGGGGTCACATTCCTTTGAGGATGTAACGACTTGTTTTGGAGGTCTCAGTGCACAGCTTTTTTTTTTTCCGTCCTGTACAGGACACTTGGTGAAAGGGCCAAACAAACAAGGCTTACACGTTTCTGATTCAACATTTTGTTGCTGTAGTCCAAGCAGAGGCATGTATCAAACTTGTGTACTAGTTAACTAGGGAAAATTAAATTCCCAGAAAGTGATGACATCATTTTTGCACAATTGTGTGTGTGGTGTTGTCATTGTTTGAATATCGCCTGACCACTTGTGTATAAGCTTTCTTACCGTATATACATTATCTACAGGAAATAAACCTAGTCGAGTTTAGTATTAAAAGAATTGTCGGGAATTCACCTATTCAGTCATCTCAAGAGCACAGATATATTACATTTTTCATGACAACCACTAATTATCAAACTAGCAGCCCCACTTGAAACGGCCACTCAGCAATGCTGAACACATTGTTGCCAGACCGACTTTACACAGATGACTTTCAGTTCGCCGAGTACAGCATGGTTAGCTGGCTGGTGGGAAGCATTCACGGCTTGGCCTCTGCAGTGCGGGCAAGCTGTAAACTCCCCTTCCTGCCTCTTAAAAATAAGTAGCTTGCTCTGAACAGCCGTGAGTGGTTTTAGGAAGGGGTTTTTACATTTTTACACATGCCGTCTTTTTTGCACGTTAAAGTCATCATCAGATACAATAATCTGCCTGTGAACAGAGGTCTGTGTACGTCAGATCCAGATCTGTCTCTGTTTGTGGGTCTTTATACAGTTTTGAGGGTATTAGGATGGACCAGGCAAAGGCTCAGAAGCCTTTTGAAGAGGAAAGTACCTCTTGAGAAAACACACAGACATGAGAAAGGGGAGTGTTGTCATGGCCTGAGGTCGATATCATTAAACAGTATCTGGTGATTTGATGTTGGATGTCTCATATTGTGTGTGTGTGTGTGAGTGTGCGCGCGCGCGCGTGTGCGCTGCATATTTGGGTCTGTGTGCCAGCGTGCATATTTAGAAGAAAAAGAAAAACTCGGGTTCTATAAGCCATTCCATTTTTGAGATTCTCATTGCCATACACATCATCTTTCACTTCATAACCTCATATTTGCCAAGCCTAATGTAATACAAGAGGTAAAATTATTATGATTTTTTTTTTTTTTTTCAATTTTCAGGAGCACACTGACACTGCAGCAATCCTAAAGATTAAAGAGTCTATGCAGGAGGAGGCAAAGCGATTTGAAAAAGACGCCGATCAAGCACAGTTTAGCTTCTGATGATGCAATAATTTATTGTGAATGTGTAAATCCCTTCCCCCTTCCCCTCCGAACCTTCAAGTATCCTAATCATTGAGTGATTAAGAAATAAAGCAAAATGTCACACATTTTTTTTTCTGCTCTAATCAACATGTTTGGAAGATGTGAAACCAATGGGTGCTAATCGCTCAGAAATTGAGGCAGCAGGCAGTAGCGATTGTTGGGGACAGGGAGCAAAGAGGCTGTTGTGATTTTTTTCCCCCCCTTTTTGCTGTGTGTAGTCTTTTGGCTTATGTACTTATGTTTACGCTCATGTAGTAGTTAAAAGCATGTTAAAAAAAGAGAGTGAGAAAGAGAGAGAGATATGTTAGAAAAACTTTGCTGACAAAACCAAGCATCAAAACAAGCTTTTTTTTTTTCTCGGTCTTTATTTAGCTAATTTTTTGTAACTTCTCTACTGGTTCCTTTTACCCACCCCCCCCCCCACCCCTTCCTTACCTACACACCCCTGTCAGTTAATTTAATATCAAGTTCTTGGCTTGTCATTCTATCTTTCTTTTTTTCACGCTTTCTTCCTGTTTTCATTTTTATTGTTTTGTTTTGTTTTTGACAAAGGTTTTGAATCTCTGGTGGTAATGGAGGGTTTTTGCAATGGTTTTTGTTTTAGGGTTTTTCTTCTTGCTTTTTCTCTTTTATAAATATATGTTCTGGTAGTATGGTAGTGATTTTTTTTTTTCAGTTATAATCTTTTTTTGGTTTGGGGAATTTTTTGGTTATTGTTTGTTTCATTTGTTTTAGAAATAATTGAATATCATCTGTCAGAACAGATGACTTTTTTTTTTTTTGTCTGTGGTGGTTGGTTTTCTTTGCTTTGTTTTCACCCCCACTCCCCTCCCACCCTCCCTCAACCCATTCTTTCTTTTTTTTCTGTCTTATCCAATTCTTAACTTTCAGCTTTTTTCTGCATCTGTTCTCTTTCCCATTTTCTCTCCCTGCTCACATCACCACCAACCACCACCACCACCACCACCACGCTGCCTTCTATAGCCCCTCTACAATGAGCTGGTACAGTGTATGGTGTTGTCTGTCGCAGTTTGTCAGTGTGTCGTCAGTCCTGGGGCTCGTTCATTGTTGGTGGTGTCTGACCCGTGGCCTCCTCTCCCACTGTTTGTTCTCTCTGTCTTCATCCTGTGTCTCCAAGCTTGTTAACTTTGTGTGTGTGTGTGTGTGTGTGTGTGTCTTCTGTCAGTGAGTTGAAGTTTGATTTTCTCTTTTTCCTTGTGCTAAACCCGTCTGTTTGCTTTCTGCTCCCATTCTCCATCCCCTAAATCCCTGCCTTCTGTCTGCCAGTCGCCCATCCACTTGCCGTTTTTGATTCTGTTAATCTTTGTTGACTTTATTTTTTTTTTTTTTTTTTTTTTTTTTCTTGCCCCCATCTGTCTCTTTGCTCTTAACACAGACATTATCTTGTACGCATTATGCCTAGTTTCTTTCACCAGTTAACAGGTTTAAAGGTATATCTCCATTTTCCCTGCAGTCTTGATAATTAAACATGGTTCTCGATTCACTCTGCAATGTTCCTTAAACCTGACCTCGCCTTTTCTTGAGTACACCCCCAGTCCCCTCCCCTACTTTGGCACTTGTTATTCTCCTCAATTTTTTCTTCTACACAACACTATAGAAAAATTAACATGGGGTGTATATAAATGCCAACTTTCTAAAATTATTCAGGAATATCCATTTTATCATAACCATTCAGGAAATCCAAAATATGATTTTGAAAAATCCTACATTTCAGTATTAGAGGGAAAAAAAACACCCTCTCCCCTCTCCTCAAAAAAGAAGAAAAAAAAAAAAAAGAGTTTGGTTTTGTGTGTGTTGTTTTTTTTTTTTTTGGAAAGGGCTTATGAAACATTGCAGAATAAAGCCAAAATGATGTTTTTTTGAGTGTCAGCCACTACATGTGTTGAGCCATATATTTTTAAGTGGGAACAGGAGGTAGTTGAAAATGACTTCAGTTTGAAATCTGTGTACTTCACTCCCTATTCCCACCCCCCTTCTCCAGAATGTGAACTGTGAAAGATGGCAGCAATGGTTATGTATGTGTTGGGGTAAAAGGGTTGCAGTCTTGATGCTTTCGTACCAGAGGTCAGGAGACCTTCACAGTTTACTGGATGTATGACTTGCCAGCTTGAAGACATGTACACGCCTGGCAAAGAGTTTGCTGTAATTGATCTGGCTGTTGTTTTAACCTCTCTCTGCTGTTAGTTTTTTTTTTTTTTTCACCTCTTGGCTTTTCTGCGTGTTCACACCCTGGGCTAATACTGATTTTGTGTATGTCTCGAGCTAATATCTTTATATTTTAGGAGCTAACATGTTCCTGGCTTGTTTAACCTCTTAACAGATTGTAGATCTGCCCTTGTGCTGTCTCCTTTCTTCTTTTTTTTTTTTTTTTTTTTTTTTTTTTTGTGTGTAAACCCACTGCGTTCCTTAAAGTGCCAGCTCTGCAGGCAGGTTCTAGGTAGTTCTGTATATGGCGTGGGCACGGCGTATTTGTTCTTGGCGAATGTTTATATTGCGTCTGGACACATTTTCTGCGCGGAGTAATTGTGCTGGCTTTTGGGAAAAGAATACCTTCTAGTAAACTTGACTTTCCCAGGGACAACTCGGTACATCTTCCTTCAGCATAGAGATACAGGAGACCACCACCTTGGGGAAGAAAGTAATGCTGGGAGGTGTGTATGTGTGTGTGTGTGTGTGTGTGTGAGAGAGAGATTTCAGGAGCTTTTGTGGGTTGTCTGTCACAGCTGGGTAAGAAGAGTTCCTGTTGTAGTAGGGATTGTTTTTTGGAGTACATATCCCAAAACTGATGTTAAAGGGTGTTTTTTTTTGTGTGTGTGTTTTTAGTTGCTGTTGTTTGATGAAATACTTTCACCCAGATTCATCATTTGGTTATGTTAGAGGATTATGTGGTCTGGTGTTTTGAAAAAGGTATTACTAGAGTGAAGACAGTAGCAGTTTTGTTTATTTGGTTGTGTAGGGTGGGATAAGAGGATGGTTGGGGGGGGTGTCACAAAGCCCAGTCCACCAGGGAAATTCGATTAAGGCCGGTTATCCTAAGGCTGTGGGCACGGACTCCTCAGCTTGGAAGCAGCAAAGTAACTTTTCCTTCAGGCCCGTTTCCTTTGTTCTACACACAATTTTGATCTGGAGATGTGCTCAGACTGTTGACTACTGTTTTCCTGTTGTTCTCACTGGATCATCTTGTCCTTATGTTTTGGGGGCTGACACCTTGAGTCTGTCAGCATGGGCGTACAGCTTGTCTCACTGGATTCTCAGCTTGAACTTTTCGTTTACTTAAGCTTACAACACAAGATCTAGGTCTGTCATGGTTGTAAGGACAAACCACACTTGTGGGGTGGGATCTAGTAAAGCTCCTTGTCTCTTTGGGTTAACAATATGAAAGTCCATGTCAGTCTGAGTTTACAGTTCAAGTTCCTTGTCCACATGAGTTATTGTCACAAGGTTCTTGTCTGTCTAGGTTTTAAGGTATAGTTTCCTTGTGTATCTTACATCTCAAGGTCCTTGTCTGTGTAGGTTTACATGTCAAGTTCCTTGTCTGTCTAAAGTCCCTTGTCTCTCGGTCTTTACATGTAAAATTCTTTATCTATCTGAGTTTACTGTTCAGGATCCTTGTCTGTCTGAGTTTACATGTCAAGTTCCTTGTCTATCTGAGATTATATATCAAGTTCCTTGTCTGTCTGAGTTTATGTGTCAAGTTCCTTGTCTGTCTGGGTCTGTATGTCAACTTCCTGTCTGAGTTTACTATTTCAGTCCTTGCTTGTCTGGGTCTATATGTCTGCTTCCTTGTCTGAGTTTACCGATCCAGTCCTTGTCTGCCTGGGTCTGTAATCTTTTCCTTGTCAGAGTTTACTGATCCAGTCCTTGCTTGTCTGGGTCTTATGTCTGTTTCCTTGTCTGAGTTTACTGGTCCAATCTGTCTGGGTTTACACGTTAGGTTACTGGTCCAATCTGTCTGGGTTTACACGTTAGGTTCCTTGCCTGAGTTACCTGTACTAGGTAGTGTCTTTCTGGGTTTATATGTCAAGTTTCATGTCTGTCTGAGTTAATCTTGTAGGCTTTGTCTATCTGGGTTTATGTCTCAAAGTTCCGTGTCTGCCTGAGTTTATCATTGTAGGTTCTTGTCTGTCAGGGTTTTTTGTCAGGTTACATGTCTGCCTGAGTTTATCGTTGTAGGTCCATGTCTATCTTGGTTTATATGTCAGAAGCCTTGTCTACATGAGCTTACCATTCTAGGTCCTTGTCTATTGGGTTTACATGTCAGGTTTCTTGTCTGTCTAAGTTTTACCACACCAGGTGTTTGTCTGGGTTTGCAACAGCAATCCCTCCCATGTCCCCCCCCAAAAAAAAAAAAAAACCCCTTTGTCCAACCATAACCAAGAAAAAAAAAAAACAAAAACCCAAAACAGTTTGTCTGTCCGCGTTTTCAGCGCAAATTTGTCTGTTGAACCAAGGCTTTTTGTTTACCTGGGTTTTTACTTCAAGCTTCTTGTTTTCCTGGTCTGAGAGTGCAAGCTCCTTGTTCGTCTGGTATCACATTACAAGCTCTTTGTTTGTCTGGTCTTAACAGTACAAGCTCCTTGTTTATCAGGGTCTTACAGTACAAGCTCCTTGTGTATCAGGTCTTGCAGTACAAGCTCCTTGTTTATCAGGTCTTACAGTACAAGCTCCTTGTTTATCAGGTCTTGCAGTACAAGCTCCTTGTTTATCAGATCTTAACAGTACAAGCTCCTTGTTTATCAGGTCTTAACAGTACAAGCTCCTTGTTTATCAGGTCTTGCAATACAAGCTCCTTGTTTATCAGGTCTTGCAATACAAGCTTGTTTATCAGGTCTTACAGTACAAGCTCCTTGTTTATCAGGTCTTGCAGTACAAGCTCCTTGTTTATCAGGTCTTGCAGTACAAGCTCCTTGTTTATCTGGTCTTACAGTACAAGCTCCTTGTTTATCTGGTCTTACAGTACAAGGTCCTTGTTTATCAGGTCTTGCAGCACAAGCTCCTTGTTTATCTGGTCTTACAGTAGAAGCTCCTTGTTTATATGGTCTTACAGTACAAGCTCCTTGTTTATCAGGTCTTAACAGTACAAGCTCCTTGTTTATCAGGTCTTGCAGTACAAGCTCCTTGTTATCAGGTCTTGCAGTGCAAACTCCATGTTTATCAGGTCTTGCAGTACAAGGTCCTTGTTTTATCAGGTCTTACAGTACAAGCTCCATGTTTATCAGGTCTTACAGTACAAGGTCCTTGTTTATCAGGTCTTACAGTACAAGGTCCTGGTCTGTCAGGGCTTAAGAGTCCAAGCCACTAGTCTGTCTGTGTTTAAAGTATAACATATTTCTTTCTGGATTTAAAGTACAATTTGTGTGAGTTTAAAGTGCTTTTTGTTTTTGTTTATCTGAGTTTGAAGTCCATTTCTAGTGTACCTGGCTTAAAACTCGAGTCTCTGTCTGTCTGATCTTAAGGCCCAAGTTACTGTATTTGGAATGAAGCTCAGACTTTTCTCTGTCTGACTGTGCTTACGATGCGGTGTCTATGTTCATCTGGATTAACAGTGCATACGTTTTTGTCTCCAGTTGTCACGGCTATGTTTCCATATCTGTTTTGTAAGGCAGTATCTTGTCAGTATTGTTAGGATACACTTGTATAGGTTCTTCATCCATTTATCTGAGTTTTGCTCCGTGTTCTTTCATCTGCATTGCAGTCTGCAGCTTGCACAGGATGTCTGACTTCAGAATCATTTGTGATGCTGCCACAGTCGTGTTACTGAAAGTCTTTTTTTTCCTTTGTTTTGTTGTTGTTGTTGTTTGTTTTTTGTTGCCAGACAGCAAGTAAATGAAACATCTGCTGAAGACAGATGCACTATATAGATTATGACAACATTCTATTTGAAATTGCCTAGTTTCCAGGAAAACTTAAAACGAGCCTGGGAGAAAATCAAATTATGCTTATGTCGCTTATATGCAGAAAATAGTATTTTCATCAGCGAGGCATTTTGTTGAAACGTGCCACGTTTGTGCTGTTTTCAGTCTTATGTGTTTACGACAAACGACAAATTAAGTTTATATTTTCCATTATATTTCCTGACTTTTCCCTACTGACTTTAATGTTGTTCATTAAAGTTTGCTTAGCAGGTCCCCTTGCAGTGACATGGCCATGTCACAGGTGCAGGTTGGTATTTCACATGCTCGCAGTGTGGACAGCTTCATGTGAACACGTATGTAGTGTCACAATCTGCTGAACAAGCAGTCTCCCAGGCAAAGCTATTTCATTCTTCTGTGGTGCTTTTTCCCCCATGCTTGTTTAGCTTGTGGAAATCTTGAGGATCAAAAGGCATGGTCTCTGTATTGTCATGTGTTCTGTCTATTGGGCAGTTCTTTTAACGCAAGCTTTATTCTGGTACACCATCAAGGTTTACATGAAGACAGACGTCATGATCAGTTCTCTCTCTATCCTCACAGCATTTGATATGTGATAATGTTCATAGCATTTTTTGTTCTCTTTCTAGAAGTTTTGCTCTTGGATGTGCACAATTGATTCGATATGTTTGAGTTTGCCGGTACCTCTCTGGAGGGAAGAAATGTGTCTTCATTAGAGCTGATTTCTTCGGGGATCATTGGTGGTTCAGTTTTGCTTCCTTTCATGTAGAACTTGCTCTCAGATTCAGAAGCTTGTATGGTTTTGAGTTGACTTTATTCTGAGAGATTGAGCGTTTCCATAGCTGTTTTTAGATTTGTTGTGGTGAAAAACTTGTGGTCATGGGCTGTTCTTTCATGTTGACAGAGATCCCAGAGAGAGAGAGAGAGAGAGAGAGAGCGAAGATGGACAGTTTGTTTTTATCTGTTTGGTTTTTGTTTTGTTTTGTTGCAGTTTGGTTTGCTTGGTTTTTGTTTTGTCATGTCATCCATCTCTAGGTCAGATTTGTGTTGAAGGTAAGATTGTTGTTATAGAATGAGGAATATGAGAGCCTCAGGTATTCAGAACAGAGCAACTGAACTCAAATGGACAAGAGTGACTGGTGTCAGAGAAATTCAACTTTCTCTCTGCTGAACTACCTCTCTGTTCCCTTCTATCGGTCTCCATCCCCCACCCCACTCCCACCCCACCCCTTCTTACACGCTCTCTCCTCCCCATCTTGCTCTCCCTTTCACACTGAAATATTTGTTAGCACCTATTTTCATATGCACATGACTTAAATGGGAAAAGGAAAATGTGTTTTATGCTGTGTTTTAACTGTTTTCATTACTCCAGTTTTGATCCTCACATTACCTTCTGTGTGTCTGTCTTGGCTGTCTTGATTGTGTTTAAAGTTGTTATTATTATGTGTCTCCTTCCTCCCTGCCGTCTCCTATCCACCATTCTCATCCCTTTACTTCTGGGTGAGCTCTGGTCTCTGTGAGTGTCTGTTCTCTGTGCACTTGTTTGGTCTGTCCTCTCCTTTTTCTTCACCTTCCCACTGGATTTTAGTTCCTTGTTTGTTTGTCTCCTTTTCAGGGCTCCCATTTCTTTGAGAATTGGCAGATTTCAGTGAAATGTACACATGAGAATCCATGAAAACAAATGTTTGGGGGGGGGGGGG
The DNA here is from genome assembly GCA_016801955.1 of Conus betulinus. NCBI lineage: Eukaryota > Metazoa > Mollusca > Gastropoda > Neogastropoda > Conidae > Conus > Conus betulinus. The sequence goes on from JADBJO010004941.1 coordinate 142,749, forward strand.
GGGGGGAAGAAGAAGAAGAAGAAAATCAAGGGAAAGAAGAAAAAAAAAAGTAGCTCGGAAGGCTGGCAGACAACATTGCCATCACCAAACGTCATATAATAGACTTCATTGTAAAAAGTGTTTGTCACCTTTTTGGCCACCCAGTTGAAGGTGAAATGAAAATGTCTTATTCTAGTGTCATGCGTCAGCAGGATACTGGAAAAATGAAAGAGACGGATAAAAGTTGAACACACAAATGATCCTGGATTTGGTTGGACCAAAAAGTGGATGATGAACTATTAGATGCTCAGATTTGCGCCAGATTGCACTGTTTTGAAAGCAAAAGTTTAAAACTTTCTGGGGTGGAAGAGGAGCATGCCTGCTGGACCTCTCTTCAATTTCAGAGATTCTCTGCTGTTCCATAGTGGGAGCCCTGCTTACCTCGTTAGCTGCCCCAGACTGTAAATGATGATGATGATTGCTATGTTTGGTTTTGCTCCCCTCTGCCCTAAGCTGCCCTGGACCAAAAAAAAAAACAAACAAACAAACAAAAAAAAAAAACAAAAAAAATGAACAATGACCAGGTTTCCTTTGAATTATCTTTGCTTAGAGCCACCTTGTGATTGTAACTGTTTAAGGTTTCCCCTTTGCTTCCCTTTGCCTGAAGTGTGTCCCCTGGACTTGAAAATAATTGCAAGGTTTTGTGTTTGTTCCCCCCACTCCTCTGCTACTCTGGACTGTACATGATGATTGCCAGGTTTCCCTTCATTTCCTTTCCCCCTGAACTAAGCCCAAGACTTAGTGATAATTGCAATTTTCCTCTTTGTTTTTTTGTGGCCCTTCTAATACCCTAAAACTTCACATGAAGGTTGCCAGGTTTCCTCTTTGTTTTTTGTGGCCCTTCTAATACCCTAGACTTCACATGAAGGTTGCCAGGTTTCCGCTTTGTTTTCTGTGGCCCTTCTAATACCCTAGAAACTTCACATGAAGGTTGCCAGGTTTCCTCTTTTGTTTTTTGTGGCCCTTCTAATACCCTAGAACTTCACATGAAGGTTGCCAGGTTTCCTCTATGTTTTCCGTGGCCCTTCTAAAACCCTAGAACTTCACATGAAGGTTGCCAGGTTTCCTCTTTGTTTTCCGTGGCCCTTCTAAAACCCTAGAACTTCACATGAAGGTTGCCAGGTTTCCTCTTTGTTTTCAGTGGCCCTTCTAATACCTTAGAACTTCACATGAAGGCTGCCAGGTTTCCTCTTTGTTTACCTTTGCCTCTGGCTCCCTAGGGGACTTTTAAGTGATGATTGCCAGATTTCTTGTTTCTCTTTGCCCTTAGCTCATTTCAGGACATTATGATGATTTCTAGGTTCCGTCTTTGTTCCTCTTTGTCCTTTGCCATTTTGGAGTTTAAGAATAAACGATCTTTGCCAGGTTCCCCTCTTTGTTGGCCTTGTCGTTAGCCACTGTGGAGTGTAGATAAATGAATATTGCTTAGGTTTCATCACCCTTTTTAAGCCACCCCAGATAATAAATGAATATTGGCAGGTTCTGATGTTCAGATTTGATAATTTCCAGCACACCCCCCCTCCCCCTTTTTTTTCTTTTTTTAAACGTGATGATCGTCTTGTTTCCTTCTGAACTTTCCTGCCTTTTTTATTTTGATTTTCTTTCTCCTCTCTCTCTCTCTCTCTCTCTCTCTCTCTCTCTCTCTCTCTCTATATATATATATTTTTTTTTTTAAACCCTTTGATACTTGTTGCCATTGAAACCAAAGTAAGGAATGTTCCTTTGTGTCTTTTTACAGAGCTGTATGCCGTTACTACCGCAGTAACTGGCAAAAAATGAAGTCATCCGGATGTTAGTGCTTGTGTCCCTGAGAGTGAAAAAGAGAAAATAGAGCGAAAGGGTGAGAGGAAGAAGTTACGAGGCTAAGCTTTTCTTGATGAGCACTGCGGCTGAAGCAATGGACTTGATTGTGAAGAAACCATATGAAACTACTTTTTTATTTCATCTTTTTCTTAGAGAACTTGGTAACTGGTTTTGAGTTTCAGTTTTTAAGGGGTAAGAACATTTTTAGTCTCAGTTTTTGTTTAAATGATTACCCTTTCGTTAAGTTTCAGAATCATATCTAAAATTTTTACTTTTTTTAGTTTGATTTTTAAGGTTCAGGTAAAAGATGTTTCAGCACCTCATGTTTGTTCATAAACCAAGTAGAATTCATTTTAGACATCTTCCAAACAGTGTTATTAGAGTCTTTTTTTTTTTAATTTAGGAGAAAATGTGTGTATATGCTTATTTTTATTTTGGTATTAAACGTGTGTTTAAATGAAATGGAAGAAGATGAGTGTCTTTTAGAAGCTCTATTTTTAAAGGGAAAGGGGGGGGGGTGGGGGGGGGTAAAACCAGAAAAGGAGAGATAATGAATTTGTGCACTTATTTGCTCACAGCTGTACATATTTCTATACATATATTTTATATGTATATACCTTTGGTGCATAAATCAAAGCAGGCATTCATTATCAAGAGGATTGACTGATTACAATTGTCAGTGTTTGAAATGTCCACATGAATTCTGATCTGTAGGTTTTTTGTTGTTGTTGTTGTTTGTTTACTATTGATTTTTTAAGGGTAATAGTGGACTTCATGTTGATTACAAGGTGTTATAAGCATTTGAAAAGACATTTGTGTATTGATGACACTGAAAGGTGTGCAACCTTAAGGTATCCAATGATACAGATCAGTGTGCCAGTCCTGTGGACTATGAGAGATGATTGTAAGTGTGACAGGTGGCATACCGGCATGGTTCGTTCAGGAAATGAGTTGTGGGTAAGCTGTTGCTTAACGTTGGTGCACAGAGCACATTACGCCATGGACTCACTTAGAACTTAAGTCTTAATTGACTTGTGTGCTTGTACATTTGGAATGAAATGTTCTTTGGTTTACATCATTGATACTTTGCTTTGACATTGTATCATCAGTTTCTTGGGCTTTGTTTGCTCGCAGGTGGTGTGTGTGTGTGTGTGTGTGTGTGTGTGTGTGTGTGTGAGACAGAGAGACAGATGTTGATGTTTATTTTTGTAACATTTTATGTCAGCATTGAATGTAAAAACACACACACACACACACACACACACACACACACACAAAACAACCAAAAAAACAAAACTGACACAAAAGTTATCAGTTCATTCGGTAGCAGGGAAGAGGTGGAGTAAAGTAGGATATGAGTGAAATACCCTCTTGACGGGAACACACAAGGTCATCTTTATAAGTTTCCAAATCTAATGAACCAAAACAGTCTCCCTCCTCCCCCATCGTGTGAGCACTGTTGCTTCTTGAGCACTGTTGCCAGTATTTCGTAACCTTTTCCCCTACTGTTCGTTTGTATGATTGACGCAGATGGTAATCACATTAGATTGTGTAAATGTCATATGGGGACAAGGGAAAACATTACCCAGTTGTTAGTGATAGTGAAGTTTGCTAAAAACAGTTGTTAAGGGAAACAAGGGTGGAGACCTGGACTAGAGGGGAGGGTGGCAGGTGTGTTCGTTGGTTATTGATGTTCAGGGAAGATGGGAAGACAAAATTAAGTCTTCATGAAACCGGAAAAGCTGGATGTATGCACATCACACACCTGCTAGTTAATTTTTATTCTTTTATAGAAAATTGATTTTTTAAAAGCTGCATTTATATATAACTATCTTGTCACAGCAGAGATTGTTTCTGTTTTTAAATGTAATAAGAATTTATGTAAAAAAAAACAACAACAAAGGTATTTTATGTAATTAGCTTGTCACCACAGATCTCATTTCTGTTTTTAAATGTAAAGCTTTTCTTTTTATTTTTACACAACAGAGTTTGTTGTGTGAAAATGTGTAACAGGGGGGGGGGGGGAAAAAAATTTTTTTTTTTTTTTTTTTTTTTTTTTAGTGCAAAGGTCATGGTCAGGGAAGGCCATTCATAGAATTTCACAAGTGGCAGGAAGGTTTTCTAAGTATATTTTTTCTGTTTGGTTTTGGTTTGCAACATTCTGTTTTATTTTTTAAAGGCTTTTATGGTTGTTTTGGATTAAGTGTAAACTAGGTTAGGGTTAAAGTCAGGTTGGGGTTGGCTTCTGGCAGGTGTAGAGACGATGGAGTTACCTTTAACATGTTATCGATGTTTCCATCAAAGTTTTCTTTTTAACACTTGGTGTGCTACTATCCATGAGGTGGATAAGTCACCATAATGTTATTCATCAACTTCGTTTTTCCTTATGCCTGCATAGTGTATTTCTGGGGATCTTTGATAAATGGATTTTTTTTTTTTTTACTTGATTTTTGCCACGGATAACGTCAGGGTTGCTGTGGATGGGTGGTTAATATGTCCTGAGAGCATTTTGCTAGGGGGACCTTGGTGCATGGTCAGGAACACTAAACACCCACACCCATTATGAGTCTGGTGGTGGGGGAGGGGGGAAACCAATGTGACCAGTGTGTGATTCTGTACCACATGCATGTATTTCTCTTGCTGCAAGGCAGGCATGCTATTTTCAGAATGACCACCACTCTGCTTTAAAAAAAGAAAGATGTAGAGAAAAATTTAACTGATTTTATGACAGGGTATTAGGCACACATGCCAAAAAAAAAAAAAAAAAAGAGAAGAAAAAAACCTGACAGTTTAATCAGCCAGTGAACTGATCTTTAGTTGGCAATATTTTGGACATTGTCACTGGATCTGTTTAATACAGCAGGTGTGAATTGACTGACCTACTGGTAGACTAGTTTGAATACCATCAGCCATTAGGGACTGAAATGGAGGGGTAACAATTGTTGAAGAGGAGAACAAACAGGCAAACAAACAAACACACATTTAAGTGCAGAAATTCTGATGTTTACATTTTGATGGGGAGAAAAAATCTCGTAATTTATGAACATCAAGGTGACATTAATGTGTTTTAGCATAATGTCCTCATCACAACTCTTTCATTCTTCATTTGCTTCTTCACCGCTGGAGACAAAGCCAGCTAATGTGCCTCAAGATTCACATGGAAATGATCATGAACATCACACACTTGTCTGTGTATACTTGTTTTACCTTATTCTGCATCTGTTTTAGTATGAAATCTTTGGGGTTGCTTCTCTGTAGAAAAAGAAGTGGCAAAATTGTGTGTGTGTGTGGTAGGTGTGTGTGTGTGTGTGCGCACGCGTGTGCGTGCGTGCGTGTATGTGTGTGTGTGTGTGTGTGTGTGTGTGTGTGTGTGTGTGAGAGAGAGCCAGTGACTGAGAGCACGCTTAGTACGACGGTGTGTTTCAGTTATGCACCTGTGGCGTGCTTTGCATGAAGATGTTTGTAGCAGTTGTGTGTAATTTGGTTGTATCTCTTTTGACAAGGGTGATATTAGACAAATTGTGAATGCATGTGTTGCTATAGGATTAATGCACATGCACAAATTTGTAATGGCGTTTGTGTTTCGTGTTATGTGAGCTTCCGTTTCCTGTACTTTGTTTTGATTCTTCATTTATTTGCAAGCCTTTTGCCATCATATTTTAAGTAGTGTAAGTGAATAACATATAGGATACTTGTATCAGCCATTCATTATTCAAAGAAAAACAATTAATAAAGATAATGGGCCTAAAACTGAAAATTGTCATTGCTCAGTAGTTTTTTTTTTTTTTTTAATCATCTACTTGAAGCGTCCATTTTCATTGGACATATCAGACAAAGCTGTCTTGACAAGCCAATAATATATACCCTGTCTAATATTTGTTAGATATGTTATTAAATTGATTTCTTTTTTGATGCACTGCCAGACTTGCCATAAAGAAATGTGTGTGTGTGGATGTGTGCGCATGCGTATGTATGTGTGTGTATGTGCGTATGTTGTGTGTGCATATGTGTGCGTATGTGTGTAGTCTGTTACAAGCAAAAATTGTACAGAACCCATGTAGCTGAGACAGAGGTTATATTGATCTGGAAGATGTGTTACATTGAAACATAAATTCTAGAAGCAGAAGTATGCACTTTTATCTTTTAGTCAGGCATGAAGATGGTGAGTATTTGAAATCTTCACTTATTTCCCCTTCAACAAAAGGTGACCAAAAGAAGCACAATTAAAACAATCTCTGTAGAGGATACAAACCGTCGGATGAAAAAAGTGAAGAAGACCAACCACAGTGGTGGTGCAGTGGAATGTATTCCTGACCATTTCTGGGAGGTAGCATGTTCAGGCCACATCAGAACTGCGAGTGAGTGTCTCAGCCTTCAGCCATGGCTGTCACCTACCCACATTGTTGACTATACTATGGACTGATTTGCAAAGATAGGAACCAGCCACACTGTTGTCGTTGGTCAGCTTTACTGGCAGTATGGAGAGTGTTTTTTCAAACGTGGTGACCACTGCTGCAGGGTGTAGGGATGTTTCAGATGTACCTGAAAGTCATGATAGGAGTGCAGATTAAGTGTCTGTCACATAGTCTCAGAAAACTGGGAAAGGGGGTGGGGAGAAGAGGAAGAAAGTAAAGCCGTACAGATTTCTTTGATTAAGATAGGATGTGTCCTGTGTATGTCAAATCAAACAGGCATGATCACCACCTGTTGACTTGACATGCTGCGTCACTTTTTGTGGGAGGCAGTTAGGCAGCCTGATAATTGACAGCTCACTTAGGACAACTATTGCCAGAAGTGCAGTAGTGGAGATCTGGATGTAGGCATGGTTAGAGGTATTAGAGTGATTCCACTGACAAGGCATAGCAGGTGGCAAAGAAACAAAATTTTGATCCTTTTTTTTTTTTTTTTTTTGATTTACTTGCCTGCTAAATGTGATGGCAAAAAGTTTTTTTTTTTTTTTTTTTTAAATTTTTATAGGCATAGACAGATGTTCGTTGTAAACTTTTCTTTATTTATTTATTTTAAGTTCTTGTCAAAACCATAATACACCTAAATTCAAGTGTTCACTTGTTATGTTCAAGTATATGTGGTATCTGTTTTGTTCCACTGTATTTCATATCTGTCATTGCATTGCAAACTGAGACATCGAGTATGAATTTTCTCTACTGTTTGATGTTCTCTCTCTCTCTCTCTCTCTCTCTGTCTCTGTCTCTCTCTTTCTCTGTGGCCTGCTTTCTCTCTCTCTTTCCCTTTGTCTTCATTATCAATTCAACACCTGGTGGTGTTCTGTCCTTTGGAGGCAAACCAGTTTCTTTCTTTCTTTTTTTTTTTTTTAAAGCAAGTGTGGCAGTGTGCTTTAAATGAAATGAACTGAACACAAATGGATTTTTTCCCATCATTTATTCTGAGAACCTCATGGACAGTCAAACATTGGATCAGATCTGCCCGCGCTGTTGAGGTTTTGTAATGAATGCAGTGTAAGTGACTTTACAATCAAAACAGCGGCAATATGGAATTGTACAGATAGCTCTTATCTTTTTCTTTATATTACTCTTTCTTCCTTTCGCTTTTTCCTGTGCTCACTTTCATTCCAGTCTGTTTCATTTCTCATTTTGTGGTCTTGGTAATTTTGGTTATAGTTATTCATTTTGAAATGTATTCTTTTAAAAACAAAATGAAATGGTGAATAATGTACATGTACAGTTTGAGACTCAAGTTTTGTGTGTGATGGTACAAAAACAGAGGTATGGATTGATTTTTTGTGTTTGTTTGTTTGTTTGTTAATTATGATTTTTTTTTTGTCCATGTTTGATTTCTCCACATGAATGTTCTTGTGCCCTGCCTCAGTGACAAGTAAACATGTTAACAAAGCTCTTGTGGTGTGACGGTTGAAGCATTTGATGGGTGGATGGGAGGGTGGTGGTGGACCATTGACATGAACTGGCTGCCTTCCACGGCACCTGTCTTTCATCTCATCTCATCTGTAAGCTTTGGCTCCAGTCCTGTGCTACCACAGACACTTCATATGTACATGTACTCTTCTGCATGCTTGTATACCTATACACACACGTGCATGCACATCCCTCCTCCAGTCCATCACTAGTGAATCATGTAGTGCCTTTTACATTTGTATTTTTTGCATTGACATAAAGCATGAACTTAAGTTATGTCAAACAAAATTTGATTAATGAAGGAAACAACCTGGGCGAGTGCAGATCCTGAGCTGTCGTGCCTCATGTTCTGAAAGTTGATGTTTTCTTTATTGGTTGGTGATTTTATGCAGCATTATCAGTCAGAATCACTCCTTTCCCCCCCCCTCTTCCGCCGTTGTCCCTGTCACCTCTCCTTTCAGCTTTGAAGCTACGCAATCCCCCCTCCCCTCTCCAGACACAAACACCACTTTTTTTTCAACATGTCTCTAATAGGATATGTTATGTATGCTATGGTTGTCTGTGCATGTATGTTTTCCTTTGTGGTCTTTGAGTGTGTGTGGGTGTGTGCGTTCAGTTCAGTTGATATTGCTTATAGTCCAGCCATCCACAAAGGGCCATATTTGGGCTGTCATCTTATGGAAGTCAACTCATGCGCACACACACACATATTCATTCACTCATTTGAACTGATTTTCTAAAAAACACACCAGAATTTCATTGGAATGTTTCCTCCATAAGGTGAAAAATGTCTTTCAAAAACTTCAGGTGGGACACTTCTAAACAATATTTTCATGGAGTTCCCTGTAAGGTATTTAAGCCTGAAGTCGGTGTCTGAGACAAGCTAGTGAATTAAATGAGAGAAATGTATTACTGTTTGACTTGCACATGAGGTACATATAAGAGAAAAAGGAAGAAAGTTGTGTATGACATTCAAGTACTTGAAGAGAGAGAGAGGTGTAACACGCATGTGAGGTATATGAGAGAGAGAGAGAGAGAGAGAGTGATGTAGGCTGCACATTTGTGAGGTATACAAGAGAGATCGAAATATGTAACATATACATGAGGGAGAGAGAGAAAGAGAGATGTGCAATGTGTATGTAAGCTTTATGACGGAGAGAGAGAGAGAGAGATGTGTGTGTGTGTGATTCGAAACATATATGAAATTAACAGGAGAGGGTGAAAGATATACATGACGTCTGTGAGGATAAGAGTGAGAAGGGTGAGTGCGACAACCATGAAAGGTGTGAGTACTTGCATTCAGGTAAAACCGCTTTAAATTTTACAACACATAAAGTATATACCACTTAGGAGAGTAATATTCTTTTCAAATACCCAAGTTGAAACACAGATTCATTCTTTAAGAAGGCAATTAGACTGGTTGGCTGGGCTATAAATAGACGAAAGACAAAGAAGTAAGATGCTTGAGGGTTTTGTTTGTTTTGCGTGCTTGTTTTTTTTTTTTTGAGTGGAAGTCCATCTCTTTCACATTGACTGTGCAATGGTTTGATCAAAGACTCACTTGTACACCAACAAACACTGGCACGGTGTACAAGGAGAAATGGCACAAATGTTGGATTTGGGGAAGAAGGAAAAAAAAGGAGGGAAAGTAAAGAATATTGAAATTCCTTTCTTTTATCCATGTTTACTGAGAGAGAGAGACTAAAAAAAAATTTTTTTTTAATTAAGATTGTTAATGAAATGTCAAGTTTTTATATCCATTTTAATTCATGTGCTTCACACATGAGAGAAAGTAGAAAAAAGTAAAATAGATTTCATTTACCAAATGCCCATGCATATGTACAAACATTCACAGCTGGAGGGACTTCAAGGAAATATTTGAGAAAAATAAAAAAATGTTTATCTATATATATATATATATATAAAATAAAGGTAATGTATAAAAAGCTTACGTATAGCACTAGTCATGAAATGTACGTTTGAAACCACAATAATCTTTTTTTTTTAAGTTACTCCCATTAAGAATGTGTGTGTGTGTGTGTGGAAATTTTGTTCACTGAATTGTTAATCGTTATTAATGTTCAAATATTCACAGATGGACACCCTTGCCACCCTCACCCCGCCCAGCCCTAGCCTCCTTCAAACTGAACTGGTCTTTCTGTCATGACATCAGCTAGTTACCTCAGTAATATGCCCAATATCATGAAACAACCCTCTGTCTAATACTGGGTCTGTGGCATCTCTGGTCAGCTTTTGTTTTGTCGTGAATGAACCATTATTTAAACTCTTTTCTAGAGTTGACTGACCCTGCTGTTGTCTTGGCGTAACAGGTCACTTCATCATCATTGTTGTGGATGAGTGATTTGTGTTCAAAGTGATTCGTCTGTCATGCATCTTTCTTCTGTTTTAATTGACTGAAATGCGCTTGGTTTGTGTTCAACATGTCAGTTTTATTTATTTTGCACAAATAGTGATGTTCCAGCGTGTATGCTGAGACATGGTGTATATGAGCAAGTACAGAAGGAATGGGGAAGAGAGAAAGAGAAGCAGATCTCTGTGTGTGTGTGTATGCGTGTGTTTGCGTTCAAGTCTGATAATTTCACTAACTTTACTAACTCAAGACTCATAATGTCATTATGCGTACTAACCCTGAGGCATTTCATCATCCATGTTCACCCAACTCTCGTTGTTTACCATCATTACGAATCAAAGTCTGGTTACTTCTTCCTTACATGCTCATACAAACCTCACAATTTCATAATTTGCATTCATCAAAGCCTCACATTTTCATAATCCTCTGTCATCTCATAATTTCATCTTCCTTGTTTGCCCATGTCTCATGATATTGTCATTCTTGCTCACCTACATTTCATTTTATCATTATTGCTCACCCAGTTATTATTTCGTCATCCTTGCTCACCCAAGTCTCCAGTGTTTGATCATCCTTGCTCACGTTTCGCCATCGATTTTACCCAAGTTTTTAGTATACTATCGTCCTTATTTAACCAGTTGTTTTTTTTTTTTTCTTTTTTTTCTTTTTTTCTTTTTTTTTTTGTCCTTTCGCACCCAATACTCGTTATTTCATTTTCCTTACTAATTCGCAACCTTTGTCAAACAGTAGTTGCAGTTCTGCAATAATATCACAAAGAAAAGCTTGCTGGACTGCTGACTATAGTTTAGTTAATAGTATACAGCCATGCCTATGTTCTCCTTGCCTCAGTTACAGGAGGCTTCCACTCTAATGGGGGCAGAGAGCAGGTTGGATGATGAACGACCTTGAAAATGTAACAACGACAACAGCAATTTAAGAAAATAGATAAATGAATAAAAAGAAGAGGAAGAACAAATAGGTAAATGAATAAAAAGAAGAGGAAGAACAAATTCGTATTCTGTGCATATCATATGGCCAGTTCTGGTTTGAGACCCATGAATTCATACTCGTATACATTGATAGACTGACTTCCATAAAAATGGTAAGAAAACGAAATGAAAAAGAAAGAACAAAGTAGTATTTTGTATAAGGAATGTAGCCAGTTCTGGTGTTGTGTCTCATTCTCCATACCTGAATGCTTTGTTAGACCGAACCTCCCACCCCCGTACTTTTTTCTTTTCTTTTTTTTTTTTTTTTTTTTTTTTGTTTTTTGAAGTCTCCAACAGCCAATACACTCACTTTGAGTTGTGAAGGATTAGGGAAAAAAAAAAAAAACAAACTTCCGCAAGCATGTGTTGACTAATAAGTGATTGCTTCATTAATGCTATTGGCATAAAACACCACCTTAAGATTGTCAATGCATCAAAGTATTGACACTGGACTACTTCCTCTTAGAATTCTACCCTCTCTTCATTATTATTTTATCAATTTATATTTTAAAATTGATTTTTTTCTGTGTGCTCAGTCAAGTAGCTGTGAGGTGTTGAAAGCAGAAAAAAAAATGCTTTGTTCAGTGTCATTTTGAAGACTGGAACGTCAGTCAACAGTCTGACAATGTTTCAGGAATGGGGTGTTTTCATGTAACAGTATTGTGTGCGAGTGTGTGTATTTGGTTTGGTTGCCTGTCCAATCCGACCTCAACACCTTCACCCCCCTCCCACCCACTCTCCACTCTTTCCAGCCCTTATCCTACCTCTCCTGTTTCACCACCCCCATATTTTCATCATGGGAAAAGGGGGGGGGGGGGGGGGGGGGGGGGGGGGGGGGGGGGGGGTTTTACGGGTAATTGTAAAACGCAAGCATGTATGGATACACATCAGCCAGCATGCAAAGGATCTGAAACCATATCAGTCTCATTGTCTATAGCCATGTCATTAGTTCATGAGTCATTGTCAATTTCATCTGTGCAAATTGTGCACAATATATGTGCGGCCAATGCTTTATCAACTGTTGTACCACGAGATGCGATCAAGACATGTAGATCTTCAGAGGGCTCAAATAAAACTTGAATTTCTGAGATTAAAGTTTTGTTTCTCCTAGTATGAATGATGGTGTGTGTGATTGCTGAGGTACGCATTTGTGTGTGTGTGTGTGTGTGTGTGTGTGTGTGTGTGTGTGTGTGTACATACACATGTTTTGCATTACGTTTACTCATGGAAGAGAAGGAGATAGACCTGTTTTCGGGGTGAAAAAATCAAGGATGGATAATGCCTGGCTTTCCATACTAAATGGTTATCGTTCTCTGTGTGTGGGTCAAGCAAATGCATATAAAGAGTCGAATAAATATCTTTTTGAAGCCCCAACCAGGATCACGATCGGGATATCGACTGTATTAAAGGAATTGCATACTCATTTCTTTATTCTTCACAAGCTATAATACAGGTAGCTCTCTGGCATATTTCCGGTAGAGCTCTCTTGCAGGTTTCTGAACATCATACATTATTCAGTCATGGATTCGGCCCCAGCCAGCGGTTGTCAATATTATTATTATTATAATGAATACTTGGGTAGCACCTATTCTCGGCTAGAGACCGTTCAATATCATTTACTCAGTTTCCTTACTTCCTTCATTCTTTCCATTTCTTACGCAGGGTGTGTGCTATGTGTAATGTCATCCATATCAACGGCCAAACTGGCCTTCTCTTCCGAAACTTGTGTTGAGGTTTTTACGTGTGCAAAATGTTATGCATGCAATCACACATGGAACCTCGGTTTATAGTCTCATTCGAAGGACTGTTTGGGAAATGGAATCAGAACCAATGTTAACTCTGAGGGAAAAATCCCCCTGTACCAAAATGGGGATGGCAGAGATTCGAACCCGCAACCCCAGGATCACCAAGATTACGAGTCTGGCGCACTACCAACTGAGCTATTCTGGCCCCCAATAGTGAAGTGTGATTTGAGTTTAGAGGGAAGAGTGGAACCGCAAAGTTGATTTTCGTCCACAGAATGTTTATGTCTCTCAAAAATGTTGCTCGGAAGTGACCAACATTTCTGGTGTTTGTAACTCTTAAACGTGGTGAATACCATGTATCGCTTAAATGTGGTGAATATCAAGATGTAGTATGAAAGGAAGTATAGAGTACGACTATGTCATGTTGTAAAAGAAAAAAAAAGAGAACATAACCTTATAGCCTCTTCGTCATCCTCATTTGATCAATGTTACTTAAAAAAAAAAAAAAAAAAAAATACATACATGATTAATTAACAACAACAATGATGATGATAGCGATAACAACCATAATGATAATAGTAAACGCAAATTATGTGGCCCTGCAAGCATAGTAGTTATGATGACAATTTGCTGTTTCGTTACCCTCCTGGGGTACAGGCCGCCAACCAAGGACCTCCAGGCATCTCTGTCCTGGCTCTTTTTTTCCAGCTGTTTCCAAGTCATCCCCATGTTCCTTATGTCTGCTTCCAGGTCCCTGTGCGAGATGTTCCTTGGCCGACCTCTTTTTCGTTTTACTTGGGGGTTCCATGTTAGGGCTTGTCTGGTGATGTTGCTTGCAGGCTTCCGCAGTATATGTCCAATCCAGCCCCAACACCGTTTCTTGATTTCCTGTTCTGCGGGCAGCTGGTTTGTTCTCTCCCAGAGCTGACAGTTCCTTGGAACTCCAGATGTTCCGTAGCTGTATGAACGCTGCCCTGGCCTTTCCAGTCCTTGCTCTGATGTCGGCGACTGTGCGTGGCCCTCTGCTTGTCAATGACACTGCCCAGGTAGGTGAAGGCTTCTACCTCCTCTAGCATCTCGTTGTCAAGCGTGATCGAGTTGGTGCTGACAGTGTTGGCCTTGAGAATCTTGCTCTTGCCTTTATGAATGTTGAGCCCTGCTTGTGCTGATGTGGCTGCTACGTTGCTTGTTTGTTCTTGCATCTGCTGTTGAGTGTGCGAGAGTAGTGCCAGGTTGTCGGCAAAGTCCAAATCGTCGAGCTGCGTCCAGGGTGTCCACTGGATCCCTTGTCTTCACTGATCTGTTGAGGTCTTCATGATCCAGTCGATTGCTAGTAAAAATAAAAATGGTGAAAGTAGGCAACCTTGTCTGACGTCAGTCCTCATTTTGAATGCTTTCGTGAGCTGCCCACCATGGATGGCCCTGCAGGTCAGAGCCTCGTACGAGTTTCTGATGATGGTGGTGATCTTGACTGGTACACTGTAATGTTGGAGAAACTTCCACAGGGTGTCTCGGTCTATGCTGTCAAAGGCTTTCTCGTAGTCGATACAGTTGACATACAGGGCTGAGTCCACCTGTTTGATTGCTCAATGATGCGAAGCGTTGCGATCTAGTCTGTGCAGGATCAGTCCGTGCAAAAACCAGTCTGCTGGTCACAGAGTTGAGCATCAGCGGGATCCTTGTTCAAAATGACTCTGTTGAAAATCTTTCCTGGCACTGGTAGCAGTGTGATTACTCTGTAGTTCGCCTTTCTTGGGAATCTTGATAAGGTATCCCTCCTTCCCAGTCTGCTGGCACTTGTCCCTCTTCCCAGATCTTCTTGAAGAGAGAGGCAAAGCATCTCTGCTGTGGTCTCTATGTCTGTCTTCAGTGCCTCTGCGGGGATGTTGTCAGGTCCTGCTGCCTTAACATTCTTCAACTATTTGATGGTCTTCCCCATTTCTTCTTTGGTTGGTGCTCCACAGTCTATGAGCAGGTCTGAGTCAGCCTCTTAGATGTGTGGAGGGTTCTCTGGCGATGGTCTGACAAAAGCTCCTCGAAGTGCTCAACCCATCTGTTCTTCTGCTGTTCTTCTCCTGTGAGTTGCCTTCCCTTTCTGTCTTTTATTGGTCGTTCTGGCCTCCTGTACTTTCTTGCCAGCTTACTGGTGGTGTCATACAGTCCTTTCATGCTGCCTGTTTCGGCTTCTGTTGCTAGGTCATCTTCATACTTCCTCTTGTCTGTTCTGATGCTCTTCTTTGCTTGTTTGTTTGCTTCAGTGTATTCTGCTTGTGCTTTGGCCTTCCTTGTTCTTTTGTTTGGCTGCTGTTGATTGCCGATTTCTTCTCTCTTTCCTCTGTTGGATCTTTCGTAAGCTGTCTGCCAAAATCCATTCATATTCTGCCTGTTAGGCAAGAATTGGCACTACAGAATGCCACCAAAATAATGACAGCAGTGCAGGATCTCCTCTGGTGAGTGGCCTCAAGACGACTAGATATATCACTTTTTGTTCTCTGAGGGTTATCGGTGTTTAACCTGGTGCAGCATGAACGGGGCTGTGGCTGTGTATGAAGATGGCGAAATAATAAGCGACAGAGTAATGCTAGCATTAGAATCTACAAAATGACACTGAAAAAAGAGGTGGTGAGGATGGCAACATCACTTTCTCGAGGATGACGACTCTCTCTCTCTCTCTCTCTCTCTCTTTCTCTCTCTCTCTCTGTCTCGCACGCACGCACGCACGCACGCACGCACGCGCACGCACACACACACAACAACAACAACGATAACAGCAGCAGCAGCAGCAGCAGCAACAGTATTTATTCCTTTCGCCCCTTTTGGGGTATGGAGGAAGGAAAAACAAACAAGCCAAAATAAAACATAAATTGCTAGTCAATGCTCCAATATACTTTGACAAAAGAAGCGTTTGTTTTCGATTAGTAGAAGACATCATTTGACAAAAATTACTGACAGATTTTGTGGAGAGAAATCTTTTTGGCAAATACTTGTGAAAATTGACGAATGATGAATATTCCATGTCAAAATGAAATTCATCGCCTATTGCAGACATGTCACACATACGCCTGCACGCACACACGCACACTGTATGACCACATAGCACCACACTGTAAACAGATCTGATGAGGTTAAGAGAGAAAGGTAGGGGAGAGAAGACACTGCACAAAGGAGACTCTTTAATGGTTACAATTTTCAGAACAACACAAACCAATGAACTCCAGTCCTGTCAAAAACAGTAGAAGTGGAGTAAACCACATGAGTGTTTGCGCTTTTTAACCATGCTTCAAGAAAAACAAACTTTGTTATGGCAGACATTTGGCGTAAAAAAAAAAAAAAAAAAGGGAGGGGAGGAGAGGGTTGAGGGAGGCAAGTTATCACAAAATATGAGCATGCACAGAATGGAAGAAGAAAAGAATCTTATTTGAAAATAAACGAATTCGTGGTACACATGCGCAGAAAACTAGAATGGCAAACAGTATCACAAACCTAGTACCAAGTAACACACGACAGCATACAGACAATTCAGCCTGTTCTGGATGACGTAGGTGAAGGTGCACCCAGACGTGCATTCAAACCACCAGAACTTGCTCATTTATGGCTCTCTGCCTGGCAGAAAGCCTGGGACTTTCACGATGTTCAAAACATCGGCCATCCCCTGGGCGAGAGTTTTTTTGTTTTTTTTTTGTCAAATGTAAAAATAAATAAATAAATAAATAAAAACTGAAGAAAATAAACGAACAATAGAAAATGTCATCAGTTTTCTCCTTAAAAGCAGTATGGGTGTGTTCACTCCCACCAGCGGCTTACAGAAGTAACAATCACCAGTTTTCCTATAAAAGAAGTATTGGTACGCATACACCCACTTCAGACATAAACGAGTATCATTGTGTTTGCTATAAAAGATGCACGAGTGTGCGCTGATCGATGTTATACAGAAAACAGTCAACATTTTTTGTTCCTATAAAGGAAGTATAGGTATGTGCACAGTCATGTCATGGTGAAACAAATAGTTAATCAATTTTAATGTAAAAGAAGTTTGGATGTGTACACGGAACACTCAGAACTCGGAACGAACAGTTATCAATTTTGACTTAAAAGTAGTGTGAATGTACGCACACTTCACCATACAAAAGTGAATAGCCTGTGAAAGTGTGCACACCTACATTATACAGACATTTTTCTGTCAAAGAAGTGACTGTGTGCACTTGTACACCCCATTATACAGAAACTGACAGCCGTCAATCTTCCTGTCTAAGAAGTAACTGTGTGCACGTGTACACTCACAATATATAGAAACTGACAGCTGTCAATCTTCCTATCAAAGAAGTAACTGTGTTTGCACGCGTACACCCACATTATATAGAAACTAACAGCCGTCAATTTTTCTGTCAAAGAGGTAACTGTGTGCACACTTAATCATTCAAAAATGAATAATCACTCCGTATCCTATTCAAAATACATGAACAAGTGCACCCCGACATGGTGAAGAATCCTTTTTCGTCTCATGAAAAAATACAACATATTCATGAGCAAAAGTGCGAGCTTGATGTGAATATGAATAGCAAGACAAAAAAAAAAAAAAAAAAAAAAAAAAAAAAAAATCACCAATTTGAAACGGAAAATATGAAACGCATTGAGACGAAGAAGAGAAATGAACTAGTTAGCTGATATCAAACAAGAACATAATTATCATGTCACCATTTCAAATCACATAGAAAGCAAACAAAAGAAAAGATGACACGCAAATACTAGTACACAAGACGACAGCAATCTGCGAATAGAAGTCCACAAAAATACTATCAATATGCAATAGAAGTCCCAGTTTTAATGGTATTTTCTATACAGTCCTGTCAGAACATTCAGGAAAAACTAACTCTATCCAATTTCCGAGAGCAGGAAGGAAGTGATTTTACGGGATATAAAACTAGCGCTCAGCGAGAACATTGATAAAGATTTATTCAATGATTTTATTCATTTTCGCAGGAAAAAATGAAAGCGGAGGCAAACATTGCGAATAGGTGTCAACTGTGTCTAAATAGTCTTTTCAGATGCAAAGTTATATCCCAGTTAGTAAGTATTGTCCCCACTGTTTATATCTATAGTCTTAGTAAAAAAAAAAAAAAAAAAAAAAAAAAAAAAAACGTAATCTTAAGGGAGGGGACGTAAACAGTAAATGAATCATATCAATTATTCAGATCCAATTCGGCACTCTCCTATTGGGAGTTATGTAATAAACAAGAAAGATAATTTTTGTCTGTAACAATCACAAGTTTTAAATTCCAAAGCAGCTTAAAGCAGCATTATTTTTGGAGTTTTGAGCATGTAACTGTGTCCCCATAGGACGAAAATTACTTCCCTGTTTATTGTTTTACTCCCAATAAGAGGTTTACAGCGCATGAAAAATTAACATACTTTGTTTTGATACTGCTAACAGAACGGAGATTTTGAAGACGAGGAGTGGGTAGTATGTTAGTGCTCGCTGAACGCATTTCTGATCACCCACAAAAAAAAACAGCCTACAACACAAATTGAGGTGAGGGCGACGGGGGAGGTAAGTCTCGCTGAACAGATCTGTGATTACCTATATAATACTAATATGTATAATACTAGAATAAAGTAACGTACGGAGAAGACGGGGGACGAAGGAGTTGGGGACGAAAGGAAGGAGGGAGTATAGGATGAAGCGGGAGGTAGAATGGGGGAAGCAAGGCTTGCTAAATGTATCCCTGTCTGCCAACATGAAACTATAATAGAAAGTGAAAGAGGAAAGGGAGAGAGAGAGAGGATAGAATACTTGCTAAGCATATCTCTAGTTTCCTATCTAAAGTGGAGGGGGGGGGGGGGGGGGGAGGGCGTTAAGAGCGCCATTTGTTTCTAGCAACGCGGTGCATGGGACAGAGTCAACAATGGCACATACGCGCCGAAACCGCAGTTAAAGTGTGATATCTTTACACTGGAGACAAACGCGCGTGACTTCACACCCTGCGTATAATCACCGACTACCTGCGGAACGACCGAGCGCCGAGAGCCGATCAAGCCAGAGCCAGCCAGGTGAGCGCCAGAAGCCCCAGGCTGGAGCCAGGTAAGCGGCAGGTCATCATGGAGGACAGCCCGACGCCGGAGCTGAAGGCGTCGGCGTTGCAGTGGTTGCGGGCGCAGCATCGCTGGCAGGTGACGTTGGTCTCCTCCTGCACGCAGTGCAGCTCGTCCAGCTCCAGCCCGCACGTCTCGTGGAAGCAGTCCCGGAAGTACACGTAGGACGAGTCCTGGCCGTCCCCTTCCAGACCCAGCTGTGGCGTGATCGGGACACAGTGTTGGTACCACGTATAGCATACACTGACTGAGTGACTGAAAAACTGTTTGATTGTCAGGATAATCAGACTTGGATTATGAACGTATACCATACACTGACTGGTTGACTGGAAACAACTGTTTGATTGTCAGGGTGATTAGACTTTGATTATGAACGTATAAAATATGGGACAACTGTTTGATTGTCAGGGTAATTAGACTTTGATTATGAATGCATAGCATACACTGACTGGTTGATTTAAACAACTGTTTGATTCTCAGGGTAATTAGACTTTGATTATGATCTTTTTGGTTGTTTTTGTACGCAGACAACTGAGACGGTCTGAGGCTGAAGGAACTTTGAATTGTAAAAATTGATAAAAGAGTACATTTTCAACTAAATAAAGAAAAAAAAAGCTCTCTCCCTCTCTCTCTCTCTCTCTCTCTCTCTCTCTCTCTCTCTCTCTCTCTCTCTCTCTCTCTCTCTCTCTCTCTCTCTCTCTCACACACACACACACACACACACACACACAGAAAATGCGCGCGCATACACGCACGCACACACGCACACACACACACACACACACACACACACACACACACACCCCCCCCCCCCCCCCCCCCCCCCCCCCCCCCCCCCCCCCCCCCCCCCCCCCCCCCCCCCCCCCCCCCCCCCCCCCCCCCCCCCCCCCCCCCCATCCCCATCCCACTCCTAAGCTTCCTGATACCACAAACACGGTGCCCAGCCTTTTTAGTGGAACATTGGCCATGAGGCCCCCGACCATCCAGAAGTTGCGGGTTCGTATCTCGGCAGCACCCCAACACAAATACAGAAGTGTTCTAACATCAGAACGACACATACATACTTATAGGAGTCATAACGTGAATGCGGTCAGGAGTTCAGGGCCGAACAGTTGAATAAGGGGACCGCGAACGCAGGTGGGGGAAGGGGCAGGGCTGCTACCCTGACCATCTTCTGTGGTCAAGCTCTCCTAAGAGTCTACTCTGACCACAATGTGTTCTAAAGAACGCGCCTCCTGCCATGAACGTTGATTTACCTTGTGTTTGGATGAGTACATGGAAAACTCGTCGCCAGGCTCACCAGTCCCCGTCCTCCCTACCTGTCATTAAAAAAAAAAGTACAATATTGGTCAGTCAAGTCACCAAAAGACAATGTCAGTCAATCACGTCACAAAAAACAGACACTATCAGTCAGTCACGTGACACATACAAACAATGTCAGTCAGTCACGTCACAAAAAAGACACAATATCAGTCAGTCAAATCAAATTCAGTTCTGCTACAGTTCTGATAATCTCTCTCTCTCTCTCTCTCTCTCTCTCTCTCTCTCTCTCTCTCTCTCTCTCTCTCTCCAAACGTTTTCAGCCAGGGTTTTTTTTTTTTTTTTGCTTCGTGGTATGATCTCATTCGGTTTGAAAACAAGAAAAAAAACACACAGAGAGAGAGAGAGAGAGAGAGAGAGAGAGAGACAGACAGACAGACAGACAGACAGACAGAGACGGAGAAAGACAGAGTTTCTGCATGAAGAATGATCCTCAAGCTTCGAATTGCTTCTTCATCTCAGGTGTGTGTGTGTGTGTGTGTGTGTGTGTGTGTGTGTGTGTGTGTGTGTGTGCGCGCGCGCCGCGCGTTTGTGTATTTAAATGGAGGCGTCGACGACACGAAGACGACAGACGTCGATACACATTATTCTTAAAGGGAGGTAACCATGTCTCTTCCCTCACATTCTCACACCTGTTTATGACGGCCTGCACATGTAAGAATTCACGGAGCAAGATTAGCGTATCTTTCAAATCTGCTAAGGATATCTTTGGCAGCTTCACTAGGCAAATGTTTCTGGAGCATTACGTGTGCGTATATATATATATATATATATATATATATGTTTATGTGTACAACCATGAATGCTAATCTTGGTAGTCAGTCATTGATATATGTTGATTATGGAACTTGTTCTTACGTACTGAGTTTTCCACACAGTCTGTACATTATTTATTTTCCTCATTCCTCAACGGGGTCTTGGAATTAAAATCCGAATATGAAATCGGATTTAAAAAGAAGGGTGAATTGGTTTGGATAATATGAATCTATTTAAGACAAGGTAGAATGCAGTCTCTTAATCGAAGCTTAATGTGCAACGTTTTTGTGTATGAGATTTCCTGCGTTCGCTGTGTGTCCTTTCTTCTTTTCTTTCTTTCTTTCTTTTTTTTAAGGGGTGCATGTAGTAACCACACCAAGCCGACAAGATGTAAGATTATAACTGTGAACTGTCTGGGTTATTCTCTCCTGGACATATACCTCAGAGTGAGCACCTCTTCAAATCCAGGGTTCAGTGCAGCTACAGCGCCTTTGAAAAAGAACCAATAATGGCAAGCCGCCGACATTGCTTGAGGTAGAGAAACTGGTTGAAAAAGCCAGAGCCAAATCATCTGGACCAATTGAAATACCCTATCTGCCGTCGAAGAAATATCCTACATGTGAACATCCTCGAGTGATTCACAGCAAATAACGGATTAACTTACAGATCATCGACCAAAGGATGATTGGCGATGGAGTTTACATTCCCAAAGAGCAGAACTCGAGTGACAACGACCAGTTCCCACTAATATCACATCTGAACGTTGAAAGGAAATTCTTCTGAGTCACGACAACGAAGCAGAACAAATACCTCACTGGGTATGTAAGTCTACAAAGAAGTCATCCATGAGTGTCTGACTGTGTAGAGAAGTCATCCCATGAGTGTCTGTAGAGAACATGCCACTATTATTGGAGGAGGCCCAAGAGCGCAGACGGAGAAAAGTTTTCTCGATATGGTGTGACTCGATCTAGCAGATGCGTACTTGCAAGTTCTGCACAAGATGATTCAGCTGGCCTCTGAGGTGCATCATGTCTTAGAGAAACTGTCGACTGGCAGAAAAGGTTTTTGAGAGACAGTGGGCACGGCAAAGGATAACTTCACGATCACGATCGTAGAAATAACAGGACACACACAACCTAAGAGGCAGGGACTGAGATCGTCAGAGATGAAGTGGTAATTGAAGGCAAAGAGAAAAACGAAGAGGGACATAGTAAGTTTAATGCAGAACTCGAAGAAAGAAGAGGGCACGAGAGAATCCAGAAGGCAGCCCAACAAGGCCAACATGGAGAGACACGTGTGAAGGCGCATTCCATGGAAGCATCGGCCGGGAAGACGGGGAGGGGGGTGGGGGTGCTTCTTCCCTGATAACCTGCTGTCAATTTCATGCAGGATTTTCTTACTACCTGTGTAGTTACTCCCCTTTTACTCGTGGAGAAAGTGGCAAAGAGTATTTATGAGTTCAAAACGCACAAAGCGAAACAGTGAATTCCAGTAACGCCGGTTAGCTAAGCTGAAACGGAGCCGACCGAGCACTATCACCTATATGAAGGACAACAATAATAACATAAAACAATTTCAAGTGAGCGAGTAGGCCTACGTGTGAAAGTGACCGTTGCATCTAGTAGCTGGGCTTGCTCATGTAGTGGCGATACATGTTTGACTGCCTGCGGGATGGAGTATCTGCGTAATCGGGTGCGGTTAACGAATTAGCTGAAGCCTCCCATACTGACTTCCGCTTGAGCACTGCCTTTCCTCACTTGGCCCCTATGTTCACACGACGAACTGACAGACAATTTCCACATTTGCTCTGGTCACCTTCACGGCAGACCTACTGTCCAAAGTTACAAAACAACATTGATTAACGATCCTTAAAACGACGCCAGTCATCTTCAGGTTGGAGTCCACACCGCTGAACTCGCAGTCCCCTCCACTGCGACTGACCACCCAAGTAGAAAATTACACCCATGCCACTCAACCTGGATCTTCGTATACAGCCACTGTCAGAGTGGTCCCGTCACAGCCCTGCGACAGTGGCAGTCCACAGAGAGCAGTTAATATGATATCACCATGAGGCAACCCACCTGAGGAGATTCAGCACTGCTTTCCAGTCATTTCAGTGAGATTCATCTACCATGAGCAGATTATCAACTGCCAAGCCCCCTACTGACGACTATAGGCTAATAGCCACGCTTAATCGTGGATCAGGTATGAATGAACGTTCCTGTCCGGAGGGCGCTACCGCTTCCGTCCAGTGACAGTCCCCAGAACTTATCAATACCGACGACTTAAACACAAACTCACAAGCGACATGAACGTGGGGAAGAACTTGAAACCAAATCTGATGTCACCACGAGGCCGAGCATGAAGGGCGACGAAACTTGAGAATTCTTTTTCACGCTGATCAACGAGAATGAACTGAAATAATGAAGATGATGCAATGGAATTTCAAAGACGCATGTACTGAGTATGTGCAACTCGGCTGTCTGGTTCCTGTCTTCCCTCTGGAGCCTGAAGCACACTCAACTCTGGATAGACCCGACCGGGGCTTAAAACAATACCATTAATAAACGTCTCTGATGGGAATCGAACCAACGATCGACTTCCCAGTCCACCGGACCGCGTCAGTAAGTATTGCATTATGGTGGCTGATCGTGTTCGCTAGCTGTTGGTTTTTTTTATTGTGAAGGTGTCACCGTTGTGGACCAGATCGCGTTTCTTCCACGCTCTCTATCGTATTTAACATCGCGATGTGCATAAAATAAGGCAGTCATATAAAGACGTTAGAACAATAATCTATCAAATCACTCAGTATTATCATTCGATCCCTTTAGAATCCTTTTATATGAAAAGACGTTCAATCAAAGGAAAAAGGAAAGAAAAAGAAAAGAAATGAAAAGAACAGACCAGAACAGAAAACATGACGACCGCTTCCCGTTCTATTGTCAGTCCCTCAAATCGAACTCGATTCTTCAAATTCCGAGCCAGACCGACCGCAGATGACCATCTCTGTTCCCACTGTAGCCGCAGAGCTGCTGACTGCGAATTAATGCTCTGTGTGTGTGTGTGTGTGTGTGTGTGTGTGTGTGTGTCCGCACGCGCGTGTGCTGTGTGCTGTGTGTGTGCATGCGTGCACGCGCGCGCGAGTGTGTGTGTGTGCGTGCTTTTATGACTCGTGAACGTAGAAGTGTGTGTGTGTGTGTGTGTGTGTGAGTGTGTGTGAGTGTGTGTGTGTGTGTGTGTGTGTGTGTGTGCGTGTGTATGTGAGCACGCGCGTGTGTGTTTGCTTGCATGCGTGCGTGGTGTGTGTGTGTGTGTGTGTGTGTGTGTGTGTGTGTGTGTGTGTGTCCTGTATATATTTTTAGATGTTGAATTGTTAAAACTTGTAAAGCGCCCTGTAGCCAACATTGTTAGGATGGGCGATATAGAAATTGTCTTCATTATTACTATTATTTCATTATAATTATTGCTATTATTATTATTATTATTATCACTATTATTATTTATATTAATATTATTATTATTATACTGCACTACATTACACCATCTTACACTGCACCACACAACACTACACAGTACTGTACTACACTACACTACACTACACTACACTACACTACACTACACTACACTACACTACACAGCATACACTACACTACACCACACTAGAGCACATTGACATTACTGCATAATACTATACCACGCTACACTGCACAACGTTGCACTGCACTACACCAAACCCCACGGCACCACACCGTACACACCACACCACATCATATCATACTACATTACCCTACGCTATCCTACCCTACCCTACCCTACACCACACCACACACACCACACCACACCACACCACACCACACCACACCACACCACATCATACCATACTACCCTACCTACCCTACACTACACTACCTACCCTACCCTACCCTACCCTACACTACACTACACTACCCTACACTACCCTACCCTACACTACACTACACTACACTACACTACACACACACTACACTACACTACACCACACTATGGCACATTTACTACGTACAATACAGGAATGGCCCGTGGCACATATGCGGACAGGGTCTCCACTGGGCAATTGTTTGCGACCACAGTCTTCGAAACTTCCTCTGCAGGAAAAACACACAGGCCTTCCTGTTACAAACAGACACAGTAGACATTTATAACGGCACCATCATCATCATCATCAGCATCATCATAATTAGCATCATCATCATCTTTTCTTTTTCCTTTATCATGATAATCATGGAGAGCGCTCTGCAGTTGGCAGGTATATTCCTCGGACGTTCCTTGCAATAAGGAAAACCACACAAGTCCTTCGTAGTTTACGGCATACAGATATGTAGAAACAGTAGGTGTGTGTATATCATCATCACCGTCGCTGTCGTTGTCGTCGTCGTCACTGTTAATTTTCTTTTCCTCATCTCAAGATTATTTACATCAGCAGCGGGTTTTGATCACAGTTGCTGGGGTCTCTTCATTTTATATCCCCACTCACTGGACACTGTGCCAGTAGTTTCCTCTTTTCTGGTGTTCTGTTTGATTCTCACTTTCTTTTGTTGTTAACCCCTCCCCCCCCCCCAACCCCCCCTTCCGGGCCCCCGCCTTCCGGGTTCATTCAGTGCCTTTGTTCCAGACAGTCTATTCTTTTCCCTTTCATTGCAGGTTCAAAATGTCAGCATTATATCTATCTGTCTATCTATCGATCTGTCTATCTATCTATCTGACTATCTATCTATCTATCTATCAGGACATCTTGGGAAGAACACAAAACAAGTAGGCTGTATAGTTTCCCAATATTTCGGCCGTTGGACCTTCCTCTAGGGAGAGTTTATTTTACTGGCAAGGAAGCAGCCACACTCAAACATTCTATTCAACAAAAATGTGAAAATCGTTCACTTAGGTCAAACCTTCCTGCAACAGACAAATCTCGTAGCCCACTCCACTCGCCCCCCCCCCCCCCATAAACCTGTCGTGCCTGAACACAACTCCATCCCCACCCTCTCACATATACACACTTCCACACATGTGCTCAGTCAATGTTTCTCTCACCATTCCCACTCGCACGCCCAACCCACATTCAACCTGAAGATTACCTGTGTGTTCAGTTCAAATAGCTTATTGTGACAAAATTAGAATAGTTCAGAGTGAGAAGGGGGAGACCAAGGGGGGGAGGGATATATGTATATATAAAATGCTGAACAATTGAGTAGTGGGGGAAACAAGTGCAGGTTAACAATTCTTCCATCATTACAGTAATGATTTGGCAAAGATTTGAAATTGAGAGGAAAAAAAAAATTAAGATGAAGCAAATAGAAAATGTATATCATAAACATGAAAACCCCTTCACTAGCTGCCTGAGGAAACTATCGCGATTTCTCTCGAAGTCAGATCTATATGCGTCGCCTGCTCCGAGGCCTTTCGTCCGCTGAATCGGACTCATCAGAGAAACACGGCTGATTTGTGTCTGTGCTCTTGGCGTCAGATAGAGACACACCACAGTCCATAATTCTGTGGTGTTCCGACCGCCAAGGGTTCGAAAAAGAATCCAACAGCACCCCCAAAGCAGCCAGCGAAGGGTAGTAGAATTAACACAAAACGAAAGTGTGGAGAGGAAAAAAGTTGTTGAAAACTAAAAACACTACGCAAACAGTATAAAATGTAAGGGACAATCTTTGAGCCTATGCTTGAGGGTCCATTTAAGGATGCAAGGGAGATCAAAAGATATGGAACAGTCTGAGTGGTCAGCTCTGCTGTTCAATAACCCAAACATTGTCAGAGGCTAAGAAATTGTGCAGATATATATATATATATATGTATGTATATTGTGGTGCTCTTTCTGTTCTTCTTTTCTTTCTTTTTCGTTTCTTCTTCATTATTATTATTATTCTATCTGGTTGACCACCGCAGTCTTTGAAAACATAGGCTTTCACACGCCGCCCAGGGTGGACACTACCTGTCCATTCTGCAGTATCTCTTTGCCCATATGTTTGTTTAAGGCAGGGTTTCAAACCGAAAGGGTAGGGATGGATTTGGGTGGGTAGGTGCGATGGGTGAGGGGAGGGAGGATCAGGCTGAGTGACTTGCGCCCCCGGCATAGCCACCTAGGGATGTTAATACGTTAACTGTCAGGTAATTAATTGATCGGTGAATGTTTTGGGGACTGATCGGGTGTGTTTTTTATCGTATAGTGGCTTGTGTGTGTGTGTGTGTGTGTGTGTGTGTGTGTGTGTGTGTGTGTGTGTGTGTGTGCACGCGCCCGCGCGCTTTTTACCCCAGGTAGTGACAACCATCAAAGGGCAATGTGTGTTCGGCTGGGGTATAGTTATACCGACACTGAAACCAATAGTCCTTGACTGAAAAATGTTTTGGTAGGAAAATCACATATACTTAGAAACTGCTGGCACTCATGTCATTACTAACAACATCATTCTCCTCCTCCTCTTTTTCATCTTCTTTATCGTAAGTATCTAGATCTACGGCATGCAGCTGCGGCTTCACGGAAATAAAACCACGATGGTCCTTCCCGTTACCGACAGATGCGAGATTCTGTTGGTTCTCGTGTCATCCATTTTCCCCTCCTCGTCTCATATCATCATCATCATCATCATCATCATCATCATCATCGTCGTCGTCGTCGTCGTCGTCGTCATCATCATCATCATCATCATCATCATCATCATCATCATCATCATCATCATCATCATCATCATCATCATCATCATCGTCGTCGTCGTCGTCGTCGTCGTCATCATCGTCGTCGTGGTCGTCGTCGTCGTCGTCATCATCATCATCATCGATCGTCATCATCTTCGATCGTCGTCGTCGTCGTCGTCGTCATCATCATCATCATCATCATCATCATCATCGTCATCATCATCATCATCATCATCTTCGACCGTCGTCAACGTCTCGTCGACGTCGTCGTCGTCGTCATCATCATCATCATGGTTGGTTTTTTCGATATATCTATTTTCAGAAGCAGTCAACATAGGAAAACAACTTGTCATTCTTTCTTGTTACAGTCACAGAATCAGTCAATCTTTTGTTGTTGAAAATCATTATCATCATAATTATCATCTCATCACAATAGTTGTTTTCTTCGTTATCTGAATTTTCACCATGATAATCAGCAGCGTAGGCAGCTATGTGTAGCCGCAACCTATGTGCGATTTTTAGCAAGAAGAGACGTGTTTTTTCTGCTACCGCAATTTTCGGCCAAAATGCCGTTCAGGAATGATAGCGCAATCCTTCATTTGATTTTTCTCCTTTATTTTTAAATATCAAATCTATCTGACCTATAACTAACGTGCGGTTGAATAACAACATCACTGATATTTTCCATACGAAATAACACTTTGTGCATTACATGAAACAGGAAACACACACACACACACACACACACACACACACACACACACACACACATACACACACACACGCGCGCGCGCGTGCACACGTACACACACACACACACACGAACACAAACACACATGGGCACGCGCACACACACACACACACACACACACACACACACACACACGCGCGCGCGCGCGCGCGCGCGCGCGTGTGCTCGAGCCCAGAGAGAGAGAGAGAGAGAGAGAGAGAGAGAGAGAGATTTGGAACACGCGCAGTGTAACAGTCAGTACTTACAGCTTTTTTCCCAAGCGGCAGCAAACAGAAAAATAAAGTCGAAGCGAAACGTAGGACAAATGACAGACACAGAGCAGACTATATATCCTAATCAAGGAGAGTCTTCAGAATCCCAGTGTGTTTCAGTATGTCTGTCTGCGCGTGCTTCAGTTTTCAAGAATGATTGTTTTACCTGGTAAATTGCCAGTATGCATGGGCAAAAGACTTTTTTTTTTTTTTCGAATTATGCTCATGAAAATGATATTACAACAAGATAATAAAACAAGCGAAGAGAGAGAGAGAGAGAGAGAGAGAGAGAGAGAGAGAGAGAGAGAGAGAGAGAGAGAGAGAGAGAGATTTGAACAAGTCTTCAAGACAGCGTTAACTGTGGTAGTTTTCTAAGCTTATGAAACAGTCAAACATGATTATGCTGATATTAAAGCAAATGTTAACAGTCCGATTAGAACTAGATCTATCGCCAGTCTCTCAGGGCATCATACTAGTTCTCAATGCGCCACTCACTTGAAGAAAAGGTCGAGCCAGATGTCAATCAACACTGTTTTTTTTTCTTTATCAGAGAAAGCACTGATCATTCCCAACGACCAACACCTGCACCATCAGATCTGTCAAATTAATCTTGTCTTTATGCTCGGCAAGTGTGAAAGTTAATAACAACAGTATTTTTTTTAATATTGTCTCTGTATTTGCCTAAAGGGCCAGATGACAGAAACACAGAGTGGTTACATGCTATAGAAAACACTGATGAAAGATGGCTTATTGCTGGTGATTTTAATGCTCACTCTCCATTTTGGGAAAAAGGTTGTTCTTCCATAACTAGCAAGTGTTTTGTTGAAAACGTGGTCGACTCCGCATTCTGCATGCCAAATGATGGAAGTACAACTAGAATTCCGTGTATTCCTGCTCATAGAGCAAGCGCAATAGACTTGTCTTTGATTTCTCCGCAGGTAGCCTTTGTCTGCATGTGGCAAACTGACGAGGATTCACTCAGAAGTGTAATCTGAAAGAAATCTGCCAATCATGATGACGATCAATGAAACACACGACACCCAAGATTTACCAAAGGATAACATACTTAATATAATCATAAACATGCAGACGGGGATAAATTCAAATCTCTTCTTTCGGAAATAAATGTAGTGAATGTTTGTCCGACATGGAGAGGATGCGAATATTATGTATTCTATTTTCAGTGATATGATATTTTCGGCTGCAAATAATGGACAAAAACACATCATACTGGTAATGTTTTGTGCACTAAAGATTGCAGACAAACAATACATTAAAGATAAAGTGAAGAAAATTACATAGAAATGAAAAGAGCAAAGGCACACTCTAACAGAGTTATAGCAAAAGCAAAGCAGGTAGATTGGTCAGCGTTCTGTGCAAGAGAAGTTTCTGTCACAAAGACCTTCGAAAGGTATGGGAAAAAATTCAAGTTATGAAAAATAGGAATAAATCTTCAAAAACACCCCATTAGTATAGAGAATAAGAAGTCCCCTACCTCACTTGAAAAAGCAGAGGCGTTTGCTGAAATATTTTTAAAGACAATGCACCTAAAAAGTCTTCCACAAGAATGCAAACATCATCGGGAAAAGGAAGAAAGCAGACACTTTGTAATAAACAACTTTTAAGTAATGATCATTACACGAATGCATCCGTCACCACACAAGAGATTAAGGATTCCATTTCAGCAACAGGCAACAAAACGTGGATCAGATGCTGTTTCAAATGAAATGTTAAAACATTTGGCAGAAAACATTATTCGCTTTTTGTTGAAACTATTCCAAAATATTCGGACGGATGGTAGTAAGCTAGCCATCTGGAAACAGTCAGTAGTTATTCCGATTGTAAATGTAATGTAATGTAATGTAAAAGGATATTTATAGGGCGCTTACCCCAAGAGAGCCCAAAGCGCATAAAACATGGTAAGTCAGTCACAAACATTACTAATTAGTGGCCCGTAGCTCTGACTTCTCATGTTGCTAAACTTATGGAAAAAAAATGTACTAAATAGACTTGCTCATTTTTGTGATAAAAATGAATAATGTAATACCTAGCAACCAAGCAGGCTTTAGGAAAGGAAGATCAACCGCTGATCATGTTGTCAAATTAACAACACACAAATAAAGTATCAATTTGCCTGACGAAAGAGCGTGCTAACTACTTTCTTTGATATTAAAAAAAACCACCCTTTGATAATAGTGTATGGCATGCTAGATTGCGATATAGATTAAAGACGATTGGTATCTTTAGTAATTTCTACAACTACATCAAAGAATTTCTACCTGAAACAAGTCAAAGTATAAAAACACATAATCATTCCAGGTTTAAATCATGGGAAAAGGGTATTTCTTAAGGTGCTGTTACAGCGCCTATATTATTTAATATATTGCTGTGTGATCTCCCAAAACACGTGACTAAAAATGCTACAGTTGTGCAGTATGCTGATGATATGTGTATGTGGATCAAATGCTTGCGTAAGAGAAAATACACCCTCCTCCCCCCCCCCCCCCCCCCCCCCCAAAAAAAAAAAAAAAAAAAAAAAAATCAATACAATACTACAGAAAAACTTTATCAGGCGGAGCTCAATAATCTCGGCAGGTACTTGTTTATAAATGGTCTGAAACTTTCTCACGAAAAAAAACATAATGGTTTTATTCAACAATGGAGATGGTCCCACTGATCTGTCATCTTTTTAAGCTTGACGGATAACAGCTGAATACGTACACATGGTTAAATTCTTTTACATTTCACATCCAAGCTAGCATGGAATTTTCATATTAATTATCTCTTAAAAAAGCAAGAACGAGCTTAAATTTTCTTAAGATATTGAGCAAACAAGGCTGGTGTCAGGATGTAAAGACGTCGAAGCACTTAGTTATATCACTAATCCGTTCTAAGTTATCATAATGCTGAAAAGTGTTTCTCTAGCGCACTCAAACATTTGTTACAAAAAAATTGCAGTGTTGACAGTGATGCGTTTAGATTATGCTTGGGAGTCCCAGTGCATGCATCTGCTATTGGAACATACAGAGAAATCGATGTTTCACCATTAAATGAAAGTAGGAAGGAAACTCACAGTCGCAAAATATGTTATGAAATGTTCGACCTGGAAGGTGTAAATGAAAAAGAAATATACATAAATCCAGAGTTTCCTTATCCAAAGAGAGCAAAAATGATATCTTCATTATCCACCATTGGTTCGTATACTGCAAATCTAATATGGAAACTGATGTGAATATGAATCATTGGCAATGACGTCTTATATAGATGCTGTTCTAAACTGGGAAAGAAACGGCAAAGTTCGATATTGATCACACTGCCGCGAAAAAAGCTGATCAGCCTTACATCTTATCATATTCAGCAAAGATGCATTGGAAAAAACAAATACCCAACCATCTTAAAGTGTTTACAGATGGCTCAGTAAACAAAAAAAAAAAAAGCTGTGACTGCTTTTGTTATTCCATTACTGAAAATAGAAAAATCAGATTTCACTGAAAATATTGATCAACATTCGTTGCTGAAATGATAACCATGCTAATGACTTTGACGTATCTAATTGACTCACCACAGTCCATTTTTCAAGTGTTGTTCTGCGTAGATTCAATGTCGGTATTACAATGCATAAGGTTTTGCAAATCTATTTCAGATAATTTTATTTTTAAAAGACATTTATCATTTGATTCATATCTTCATATGTTGAGGAAACATAACTTTCTTTTTGATTCCTTCACACTGTGGAATCTTGGGTATTGAACACGCTGACAGATGTGCCAAACAAGGCGCTAGAACGGAAATGTGTTCATAACAACGCACACACGCATGTATATAAACACACATGTCTCTCTCTCTCTCTCTCTCTCTCTCTCTCTCTCTCTCTCTCTCTGTAATTGTTGTTAAAAGACGTTACATGAAAGTACTACTACTTTTTTTTTTTTTTTTTTTTACAATGCCAAATAAACACACACTTTATCATGTATTTAAACTAATTCCACGTTAATATATGACGGAAATATACTCTCTCAAAGGGAAGTTGTCTTACGGGTTTTGAACAGCACACTTCTGAGCTCCAAGATCTGCTCAGCTCCTTCGGCCTTGAAAAACACCAAGACTAATCTGACCCTTCCGTTCACGCTCTTACGAGCACACATTTTCCTTTCCTCGTTTGTTTACTTGCTTGTTTGCTTGCTTGTTTTTTTTTTTTTTTTTTTTTACACCAAACAAGGGAGCGTAATTTGAGGCGTACAACCATTACTGTACTTACCCGTTTGATTACTGTCATTGCGTTCCCTGGGCGACATCTGGGTGTGTGAATCTGGGTGGTAGTTGTGTGTTGGGGGATGTGAGCCTGATGGTGGCCATCTTGGGGGGTGGCCTGTCCCTTGTCCCCGTCAGTCTTCCCAGGCGAAGACTCTCCATTGTTCAGATGGTTGTGGGTGGGAACTTCACCAGTCGTTAGCGAATGGCTATGAGGATCTACAGTAACACCGACACCGCCGTCGTTGTGATATGTTCCGTCATTATGAGTAAGGTTATGTCCATGCGTTTCATCGTGAAGATTTTTGACTGGATGAGTATTTTCGTCATATATTTGGTTGTCATCAGAATTTTCGCCGTGGTGGTTATTTGCAGTGTGATGAAGAATTTCATCATTGGTTTTGTTATGAGGATTTTCGCCATTCATTTTGTGATCGTGATGAGGATTTTCGTCGTTCATTTCAGGATGATGATTTTCGTGAGTCATTTGGTGATGAGCAATTTCATTTTGAGAATGGTTTTGGTGAGGATGATTTTTGTCTGGGTCAGGATTTTCGCCATTCTCTGAATGTTGATTAGGATTTCCGTCTTGATGTATATGCTCGCTCACTTGGGAAGGTAAAGGGTGGTGACTGTGTCCATTCTGGACATCCTCCTCTTTACTATGAGCATATTGAGTATGCTCATTTTGGCTGTCGTTATGTGCAACTCCGTCTCCCTCGTCGGGGCTTACATGAAGATTGTTGCTGTTTTCATCATGGGTCAGATGGTGGCTTCCCACATGCGTTAGATTGTTGTGGCTTCCAACATGGGTCAGATTATTGTGGTTTCCCAAATGGGTCGGATTGTTGTGGTTTCCCTCGTGGGTCAGATTATTGTGGTTTCCCTCATGGGTCGGACTGTTGTGGTTTCCCAAATGGGTCGGGTTGTTATGGTTTCCCTCATGGGTAAGATTGTTGTGGCTCCCCTCATGGATCGGATTGTTGTGACTTACTTCGTGGGTCGGATTGTTGTGGCTTCCCTCATGGGTCGGATTTTGACTTCCCTCATGGGTCAGATTGTTGTGGCTTTCCTCATGAGTCGGATTGTTATGGCTTCCGTCATGGGTCAGATTGTTGTGGCCTCCCTCATGGCTCAGATTGTTATGGCTTCCCTCATGGGTCAGATTATGTGGGCCTCCAATTTGGTTCAGATTGTTGTGACCTCCCTCATGGTTCAGATTGTTGTGGCTTCCCTCATGGGTCGGATTGTTATGGCTTCCCTCATGGGTCTGATTGTTGTTGATTCCCTTATGTGTCAGATTGTTGTGGCTTCCCTCAAAAGTCAGATTATTGTGGCTTCCCTCATGAGTCAGATTGTTATGGATTCCCTCATGGGTCGAATTGTTGTGAATTCCTTCATTGGTCAGATTGTTGTGGCTTCCCTCATGGGTCCGATTGTTGTGGCTTCCCTCATTGGTCAGATTGTTGTGGCTTCCCTCATGGGTCAGATTGTTATGGATTACCTCATGGGTCGGATTGTTGTGAATTCCTTCATGGGTCAGATTATTGTGACTTCCCTCATGGGTCAGATTATTGTGGCTTCCTTCGTGGGTCGGAATGTTGTGGCTTCCTTCATGGATCAGATTGTTGAAGCTTCCCTCATGGGTGTGGCTATTACTGTGGCTTCCCACATTAGTCGGATTGTTATGGCTTCCAACATGGGTCGAATTGTTTTGACTTCCCTCGTGGGTCGGATTGTTATGGTTTCCCTCATGGGTCAGATTGTTGTGGCTTCCCTCATGGGTCAGTTTGTTTCCCTCATGGGGTTTCCCTCCCTCATGGGTCAGATTGTTGTGGCTTCCCGCATGGGTCGGATTGATTGTTGTGGCTTCCCTCATGGGTCGGATTGTTATGGCTTCCCTCATGGGTCAGATTGTTGTGGCTTCCCTCATGGGTCGGATTGTTATGGCTTCCCTCATGGGTCAGATTGTTGTGGCTTCCCTCATGGGTCGGATTGTTGTGGCTTCCAATTTGGGTCAGATTGTTGTGGCTTCCTTCATGGGTCAGATTGTTGTGGCTTCCCTCATGGGTCAGATTGTTGTGGCTTCCCTCATGGGTCAGATTGTTATGGCTTCCCTCATGGGTCAGATTGTTGTGGCCTCCCTCATGGGTCAGATTGTTATGGCTTCCCTCATGGGTCACATTGTTGTGGCTTCTCTCATGGGTCACATTGTTGTGGCTTCCAATTTGGGGCAGATTGTTGTGGCTTCCCTCAAGGGTCGGATTGTTGTGGCTTCCCTCATAGATCGAATTGTTGTGGCTTCCCTCATGGGTCAGATTGTTGTGGCTTCCCTCATGGGTCAGATTATTGTGGCTTCCAACATGGGTCATTTTGTTGGGTCTTCCCTCATGGGTCAGATTTTTGTGGCTTACAACATGTGTCATTTTGTTGTAGCTTCCCTCATGGGTAAGATTGTTGTGGCTTCCCTCATGGGTCAGATTATTGTGGCTTCCCTCATGGGACAGATTGTTATGGCTTCCCTCATGGGTCAGATTGTTATGGCTTTCCTCATGGATCGGATTGTTGTGGCTTCCAATTTGGGTCAGATTGTTGTGGCTTCCCTCATGGGTCAGATTGTTATGCCTTCCCTCATGGGTGGTATTGTTGTGCCTTCCCTCCTGGGTGGTTTTGTTGTGGCTTCCCTCATGGGTCAGATTGTAGTGGATTCCCTCATGGGTCAGATTGCTGTTTTCCTCCTGGGTCAGATTTTTGCTGCCTCCCTCATGGGTCTGGCTAGAGCTGTTCTTTTCTTCAGTCTGTAGCGTCATGTTAGTGTGGGGAGAAGTGTTGACATACATGGTGGCTGTGGTGGTGTGGGTGTAGTGGTGGTCAGGGAGGACTGCTGTAGCTAAGCTGGAAAGAATGAACACTGCAGAAAAAAAATAGATGGTGCAAATATTAGTCAGTCAATGGCAAGGAGGAAAGGACCATAGAAAAAAAGAACTTACTAACAAAATCAAAACCAAAACAAAAGGGGCAGTTTGCCATTTTATCTCCCACGAGATTATTAAGTGCCGCAGCAGGACGAAAGGCACAAGGTGGGTGTAGTAGGAGAGGGGGTACGTAGATACAGTTCCAGAAACAACCTGATGACAAACGCAGTAACCGTGCGTGGCATTAAACACTAACAGTAGCAGACGATTTGAGCAAGTTCCGGCTTGGAAGAGTTTGTGGTGACCAGTTATTTCTTCAGTGCCTTTCAGCGCTGACACACCACCATTCCTGTTTGCTGCCTCTCTTCCTCCACCCCTGTTTCATCTTACTACACTTTCCCGAAGCCAGTCTTCTTCTCACCACTCTCTTCAATTCTTTTCTCGCCCCAAGAGCAGCAGTCTGAAAAGTTCTGACTTGATTACCACTGCTTTCTCAGCCAGTTAAGCAATGACCACCGGTACGCCT
The DNA here is from genome assembly GCA_016801955.1 of Conus betulinus. NCBI lineage: Eukaryota > Metazoa > Mollusca > Gastropoda > Neogastropoda > Conidae > Conus > Conus betulinus. The sequence continues at coordinate 179,119 of JADBJO010004941.1, forward strand.
CTGTAGGTGACAAGTTCATTCCAGAGGTCTATTTCAGTCAGGCAAATCCGTTGCCTATGAGCTCAAAATACGCATTATCAGCTTGGAGTAATGTTTTCACATAACTGCACGCCGCTTTGCTGAGTACACGAGGTTCTTCTTAGTTAATAGTACAATCATCCATATCTCCACCTGTTTTTTATCAACGTGTCCTTGAGGACCTTTAGCCAGTAGGACGTTAAACTCACTGACCAACCAATCTGCTCAGTGGAAAAGGTTTTTTAACTCGTTTGTGTGAAGACCAACCCTGATGAAGCGTGTACAAATGTGTATATCCACCTTGAAGTGGAGGGTGAATAATAAACAAATAGGAGAGCGTTTCGAAGCTTTTTTGTTCTTACATTATGTGCTGCTATTAAGTGAAAGAAATTCGATTGAATATTGGTGAGATTTTCTGGTCAGGCTTTCCTTCCTGACATGTGACTAAGTGGAGTAATCTGACTGTGAGACCAGTGTCAGATGAAATCTCGGTGATCGATCTTTGCAAATACATCAACGTCTATGAATTTAAGTAGTTGCAGAAAAATTTTTTTTTTTCTCTGGCACTGCCCTGTTGGAAAAAAAAAACAAAAAAAAAAACAAGTGTTTGCTGAAGTGCTTGATTATGCTGTTCAGCCCTTATTTATTAAATTTCATATGTCGCCAGATAATTCAAGTTCATTTAAACTGAAC
>JADBJO010004942.1:0-2500 GCA_016801955.1 Conus betulinus
AGCTGAAAGGTCATTTTTGACCCAACGTACTGTATTTATTACGCTTTGTTTCAGAGTGTGGAGTGCCAGAATGTTACATTGTGTTTTCTAAAGTGTTCCCGACAAATATTCAATCTGAACTAACAGTGTCTTCATTACAGATTATCTGTTTATCCTGTCTATGATCATACAACTAACTTCTTGAACTTTGCAGCCACGACCCATCCAAACCAGCATATAATACTGAGATCTCACTTTCTCCTCTTCGGGAAGATGCAATGATAATCCACATCAGCTAACGTTTGCATGATAGTTAAGGCCTTAGAAATAAGAAATGCACATCTACATTACCCTCAATTTCGTGTGTTGCAGATCGAAGTGCATGAGCCATTAGGAGCAGTCGCACGAGATGGAGCCCAGAACCAGTAAGAAACCAGAAACCGATTTCAAACTGTGTATTCAGTGTCAGGAGCCTGGCACTGGTGTCTTTGTGTCAGAACCATCAGAGGAACCCTACGCAAAGTTCTCCAGTTTGTGCACGAAAGAGGTCAGCATGGAGATGCTGACCATGCACAGATCAGTGGGCGATTGCATGGGTACACTGCCTCCAATCTAAAAGATAGGAAAGCAAAGTGGCACAGAACATGTTATGGATCTTCTTGTCACAGTGGTCACCTTGAGCGTGCCAAGGCACGAAACCAGAAGGGCTGCTGAGAGGGAGAGAGTCAGCATGTACGGAAGAGGCGTGGGCAGCCGTCTTCTGCAGCCACTAGTGTATCAGACTCTGCTGAAAGAGAGACTCTTCACTTCACACATGTGTGAATCACATGTGTGCTTCTCTGCATGTGCAGAGGTGTGTGTGTGTATGTGTGTGTGTGTGTGTGTGTGTGTGTGTGTGTGTGTGTGTGTGTTCGGTATGAATGAGACTATCCTTAATGCCAGATACTGGTCTCAACTTTGTACTCTGTATGAGTTATGCCTTTCCTTGACAGGCCATTGCAAATATTACAGCAACATACCCTGATGTAAAGGGTCCTTGGGTGATAAACATGTTTTCTTCATATCTAAGTTTGCAGTATATGTGTTCGTGTACCAGTCTCTGTGAACCTTGTTCTACATGTTTGGTGTGAGCGAGCGAGATTGTTGTTGTTATGTTAATCTTCTCAAATTTGAAAGAAAATTGATTTCCAAAACCTATCTGATGTCCTGTGGGCCACAAATATGTGATCTCAAATAACATTTGTTTACTTTTGATGTCTGGTGTCAGCTTGGTCTTTATTTAAAAGATTACTGGTTTTACTGTCAAATATCTGCAAGGGCCTATCACTGATACGCCTTTGTAAACATTACAGTAAAACAAGATGCTATTACTACTCCCGAACAAATAGTTTTTTTTTGTTTGTTCCATGTTTGGAGTGCATGACTGAAATGAGCACGTGCAGACGTGTGTGTGTGTGTCTCCATGTATTCGGTATGAATGGGACTTGTTCTTTGAGATGGATGGTTTGGTTACTAGTCCTAATGACCATTTGTATTTGCTTATCCTTGATGCCAGATACTTAAATAATCTTTGTGCCGCTATATGAGCTGTGCTGTTGTCTCATCTTTGCAATGGCCTATCCTTGGTACGCCATTGCAAATATGACAGCAACATAGCCTGCTTTAAAGAGTCCATGATAAACATGTTTTCTCATATATATATATATATGAATGAGTGACCTCAAATACCATTGTTTACTTTTAATGTCTGGTGCCAGTTCGGTCCTTATTTAAAAGATTACTGATTTTACTGTCAAATATTTGCAAAGGCCTATCACTGATACACCTTTGCAAAATTACAGGAAAACAAGATGCTGTTACTACTCCCGAACAAATAGGGTTTTTTTTGGTTGGTCCGTGTTTGGAAGTGCATGACTGTAAATCAGCACGTGCAGACGTGTGTGTGTGTGTGTGTGTGTGTGGTCAGTACAACCTTGAGTTAATCTGACAATAAATTGGTTTCAGTCAGTCAGTCTCTGTGTGTGTGTGTGTGTGTGTGTGTGTGTGTGTGTGTGTGTGTGTGCAGTATGAATGGGACTGTCCATCACGCCAGATACTGCTCTGAACGTTGTATCACTGTATGAGTTATGCCTTTCCTTGGTAGGCCATTGCAAATATTACAGCAACATACCCTGTCGTAGAGTCCATGGCTGATAAACATATGTTTTCTTCATATATCAATGTGCAGTATATGTGCTCGTGCACCAGTCTCTGTAAACTTTTTGTTCTATATGTTTGGTGTGAGTGAGATTGTTGTCGTTATGGGTATGTTAATCTTATCAAATTTGGAAGAAAATTGATTTCCAAAACATATTTCATGTCCTGTGGGCTAGGAATGAGTGATCTGAAAAACATCATTGTTTACTTTTAATGTCTGGTGCCAGTTTGGTCTTTATTTAAAATATTACTGGCTTTACTGTCAAATATTTGCAAAGGCCTATCACTGATACACCTTTGTAAACATTACATGAAAACAAGATGC
>JADBJO010004942.1:10000-15000 GCA_016801955.1 Conus betulinus
GTGTGTGTGTGTGTGTGTGTGTGTGTGTGTGTGTGTTCTGTATGAATGAGAAGATCCTTAATGCCAAATACTGGTCTGAACTTTGTACCACTGTATGAGTTATGCCTTTCCTTGGTAGGACATTGCAAATTTTACAGCAACACATACCCCTGTCGTAGAGAGTCCATGGGTGATAAACATGTTTTCTTCATATCTATGTGTGCAGTATATGTGCTCGTGTACCAGTTTCTGTGAACCTTGTTCTATATGTTTGGTGTGAGCGAGATTGTTGTCGTTATTGTTATGTTAATCTTTTCAAATGTGATCTCAATGTCATTTGTTTACTTTTAATGTCTGGTGCCAGTTCGGTCCTTATTTAAAAGATTACTGGTTTTACTGTCAAATATTTGCAAAGGCCTATCACTGATACGCCTTTGTAAACATTACAGGAAAAACAAGATGCTGTTACTACTCCCAAACAAATAGGTTGTTTTTGTTTGGTCCGTGTTTGGAAGTGCATGACTGTAAATCGGCACGTGCAGACGTGGTGTGTGTGTGTGTGTGTGTGTGTGTGTGTGTGTGTGTGTGTGTGTGTATTCATATGAATGGGACTTGTTCTTTGAGATGGATGGTTGGTTACTAGTCCTAATGACCATTTGTATTTGCTTATCCTTAATGCCAGATACTTTAGTAATCTTTGTGCCCGTTATATGAGCTATGCTGCTGTCTCATCTTTGCAATGGCCTATCCTTGGTACGCCATTGCAAATATGACAGTAACATACCGTGTTTTAAAAGGTCCGTGATAAACATGTTTTCTTCATATCAATGTGTGCATTATATGTGTTAGTGTACTTGTGTGTGTGCCAACCTTGTTCTGTATGTGTGGTGTGGACATTCATGTGTGCTTAACTGCACGTGTATGTGTGCGTGTGTGTGTGTGTGTGTGTGTGTGTGTGTGTGTGTGTGTGTGTGTGTGTGTGTGTGTGTGTGTTCAGTATGAATGAGACTATCCTTAATGCCAAATTCTGGTCTGAACTTTGTACCACTGTATGAGTTATGCCTTTCCTTGGTAGGCCATTGCAAATATTACAGCAACATACCCTGTCGTGACGAGTCCATGGGTGATAAACATGTTTTCTTCATATCTATGTGTGCAGTATATGTGCTCGTGTACCAGTCTCCGTGAACCTTGTCCTATATGTTTAGTGTGAGCGAGATTGTTGTCGTTATTGTTACGTTAATCTTATCAAATGTGGAAGAAATTGATTTCCAAAACTAGTCTGATATCCTGTGGGCTGGAAATGTGTGATCTCAAGTTAGTTTACTTTTAATTTCTAGTGTCAGTTTGGCTTTTATTCAAAAGATTACTGGTTTTGCTGTTAAATATTTGCAAGGGCCTATCACTGATACGCCTTTGCTAATATTACAGTAAAAAGATGATGCTGTTACTACTCCTGAAAATAGATTGTGTTTTGTTTGGTCCGTGTTTGGAAGTGCACGTCTGTAAATCAGCACGTGCAGACGTGGTGTGTGTGTGTGTGTGTGTGTGTGTGTGTGTGTGTGTGTGTGTGTGTGTGTGTGTGTGTGTGTGTGTGTGTGTTCGGTATGAATGAGACTTGTTCTTACAGATGGATGGTTTGGTTACTAGTTCTAATGACAATTTGTATTTGCTTATCCTTAATGCCGATACTTTAGTAATCTTTGTGCCGCTATATGAGCTATGCTGCTGTGTCTCATCTTTGCAATGGCCTATCCTTGGTACGCCATTGCAAATATGACAGCAACATACCCTGTTTTAAAGAGTCCATGATAAGCATGTTTTCTTCACATCAATGTGTGCATTATATGCCCTAGTGTACGTGTGTGTGTGTGCGAACTTTGTTCTGTATGTGTGGTGTGAGTGGGATTGTTGACCGTTTTGTTATATTAATTGTATCAAATGTTGAAGAAATGGATTTCTAAAACATATCTGTCGATGCCCTGTTGGGCTAGAAATGTGTGATCTCAACTATTTTTTTCCCCATTTCAATGACTGGTGTTAATTTGGTCTTTATTTCAAAGATGAATGGATTTACTGTCAAATATCTGCAAGGGCCTACTATATCTGCACGTGTAGAGGTGTGTGTGTGTGTGTGTGTGTGTGTGTGTGTGTGTGTGTGTGTGTGTGTGTTCAGTATGAATGAGACTATCCTTAATGCCAGATACTTGGTCTGAAATTTGTACCACTGTATGAGCTATGCCTTTCCTTGGTAGGCCATTGCAAATATTACAGCAATACCCTGTCGTAAAGAGTCCATGGGTGATAAACATGTTTTTTTCTTCATATCTATGTGTGCAGTATATGTGCTCGTGTACCAGTCTCTGTGAACCTAGTTCTATATGTTTGGTGTGAGCGAAATTGTTGTTGTTATTGTTATGTTAATCTTATCCAATTTCGAAGAAAATTGATTTCCAAAACCTATCTGATGTCCTGGGCTAGAAATGTGTGATCTGAAATGTCATTTGTTTACTTTTAATGTCTGGTGTCGTTTGGTCTTTATTCAAAAGATTACTGGTTTTACTGTTAAATATTTGCAAGGGCCTATCACTGATACGCCTTTGCAAATATTTACAGTAAAACAAGATGCTGTTATTACTCCAAGTTTTGAAAATAGGTTGTTTTTGTTTGGTCCGTGTTTGGAAGTGCATGACTGTAAATGAGCACGTGCAGACGTGTGTGTGTGGTGGGGGGGGGGGGGGGGTGGTGTGTGTGTGGGTGTGTGGGTGTGGTGTAGATGTATGCGTGTATCTCCATGTATTCGGTATGAATGAGACTTGTTCTTTGAGGTGGATGGTTTGGTTACTAGTCCTAATGACCATTTGTATTTGCTTATCCTTAATGCCGGATACTTTAGTAATCTTTGTGCCGCTATATGAGCTATGCTGCTGTCTTCTCTTTGCAATGGCCTATCCTTGGTACGCCATTGCCATTGCGAATATGACAGCAACATAGCCTGTGTTTTAAGGGTCCATGATATGTGCTAGTGTACGTGTCTGTGTGCGGACCTTGTTCTTCTGTATATGTGGTGTGAGTGGGATTGTTGACCATTTTTTTTAAATGAGTTGTATCAAATGTTGGAGAAATGATTTTAAAAAACATATCTCTCGATGTCCTGTGTGGCTGGAAATGTGTGATCTCACTCTCATTTCATTCCCATTTCAACGACTGGTGTTAATTTAGTCTTTATTTCAAAGAGGAATGGATTTACTGTCAAATATCTGCAAGGCCTATCACTGACACGCCATTACAAATATCACAGTAAAGCAGCATGCTGTGTGATTACTCCTTGACAAATAGGTTGTTTTTGTTATGTCTGTGTTTGGACATTCATGTGTGCTTTGCATGCACGTGCAGTGTGTGTGTGTGTTGTGTGTGTGTGTGTGTGTGTGTGTGTGTGTGTGTGTGGTCAGTACAACCTTGAGTTAATCTGACAATAAATTGGTTTCAGTCAGTCAGTCAGTCAGTGTGTGTGTGTGTGTGTGTGTGTGTGTGTGTGTGTGTGTGTGTGTGTGTGTGTGTTCAGTATGAATGGGACTGTCCATCATGCCAGATACTGGTCTGAACTTTGTACCACTGTATAGTTATGCCTTTCCTTGGTAGGCCATGGCAAATATTTCAGCAACATACCCTGTCGCAAAGAGTCCATGGCTGATAAACATATGTTTTCTTTATATCTATATGTGCAGTATATATGTGTCTCGTGTACCAGTCTCTGTGTGAACCTTGTTCAATATGTTTGGTGTAAGCGAGATTGTTTTGTTATTTATGTTAATCTTATCAAATTTCGAAGACAATTGATTTCCAAAACCAGTCTGATGTCCTGTGGGCTAGGAATGAGTGATCTCAAATATCATTTGATTACTTTTAATGTCTGGTATCAGTTTGGTTTTTATTTAAACGATTACTGGTTTTACTGTCAAATACTTGCAAAGGCCTATCAGTGATACGCCCTTGCAAATATTACAGTAAAACAAGATGCTGTTACTACTCCTGAACAAATAGGTTCTTTCTGTTTGGTCCATGTTTGGAATTGCATGACTGTAAAATCAGCACGTGCAGATTGTGTGTGTGTGTGTGTGTGTGTGTGTGTGTGTGTTGTGTGTGTGTGTGTGTGTGTGTGTGTGTATAAATGGGACTTTTTCTTTCAGATGGATGGTTTGGTTACTAGTCCTAATGACCATTTGTATTTGCTTATCCTTAATGCCAGATACTTTATAATTTAGTAATTTTTGTGCCAGTATATGAGCTGTGCTGCTGTCTCTTATCTTTGGAATGGTCTATCTTTGGTAGGCTATAGCAAATATGACAGCAACATAGCCTGTTTTTTTAAGAGAGTCCATAAGCATGTAAGCATGTTTTCTTCATATCAGTGTGTACATTTTATGTGCTAGTGTACGTGTGTGTGCGAACCTTGGTCTGTGTGTGTGTGTGTGGGTGGGATTGTTTGACCGTTTGTTATAACTTGTTGTATCAAATGTTGAAGACGATCATTTTTTTTTTATATTTTAATGGCTGGTGTTGATTTGGTCTTTATTTCAAAGATGAATGGATTTACTGTCAAATATCTGCAACGGCTTATCACTGGCACGCCACTGCAAACATCACAGTAAAGCAGCATGCTGTGATTACTCCTTGACAAATACGTTGCTTTTGTTATGTCTGTGTTTGGACATCCATGTGTGCTTATATACACGTGCAGAGGTGTGTGTGTGTGTGTGTGTGTGTGTGTGTGTGTGTGTGTGTGTGTGTGTGTGTGTGTGTGTGTTGTGTTCGGTATAAATGAGACTATCCTTAATGCCAGATACTGGTCTGAACTTTGTAGTACTCTGTTAGTTATGCCTTTCCTTGGTAGGCCATTGCAAATATTACAGCAACATACCCTGTCGTGACGAGTCCATGAGTGATAAACATGTTTTCTTCATATCTGTGTGTGCAGTATATGTTCTCGTGTACCAGTTTCTGTTAACCTTGTTCTATAT
>JADBJO010004942.1:20000-82500 GCA_016801955.1 Conus betulinus
AATCTTTGTGCCACTATATGAGCGATGCTTTCTGTGTTTCATCTTTGCAATGACCTATCCTTGGTACGCCATTGCAGATATGACAGCAGCTTACCGTGTTTTAAAGAGTCCATGATAAGCATGTTTTTCTTAATATTAATGTGTGCATTATTTGTGCTAGTGTACCTGTCTATGCAATCCTTGTTCTGTATGTGGTGTGAGTGGGATTGTTGACCGTTTTTTTGTTATATCATTATTATCAAATGTTGGAGAAATGGATTTCTAAAAAAAAACATGTCTGTCGATGTCCTGTGGGCTGCAAATGTGTGATCTCAACTATCATGTTTTTTTCCATTTCAATGACTGGTATTAATTTGGTCTTTATTCCAAAGAGGAATGGATTTACTGTCAAATATCTGCAAGGGCCTATCACTGACACGCCATTGCAAATATGACAGTAAAACAGCATGCTGTGATTACCCCTTGACAAATAGGTTGTTTTTTTGCTATGTCTGTGTGTGGACATTCATGTGTGCTTATCTGAACGTGCAGAGTGTGTGTGTGTGTGTGTGTGTGTGTGTGTGTGTGTGTGTGTGTGTGTGTGTGTGTGTGTGTGTGTTCAGTATGAATGAGACTATCCTTAATGCAGAGATACTGGTCTCAACTTTGTACCACTGTATGAGCTGTGTGAGTGAAAATAGTTGTTTGTTATTGTTATGCTAATCTTATCCAGTTTCGAAGAAAATTGATTTCCAAAACCTATCTGATGTCCTGTGGGCTAGAAAATGTGTGATCTCAAATGTCATTTGTTTACCTTTAATGTCTGGTGTCAGTTTGGTCTTTATTCAAAAGATTACTGGATTTACTGTCAAATATCTGCAAGGGCCTATCACTGATACGCCTTTGCAAATATTACAGTAAAACAAGATGCTGTTACTACTCCCGAACAAATGGTTTTTTTTTTTTGTTGGTCCGTGTTTTGAAAGTGCATGACTGTAAATGAGCACGTGCAGACGTGGGTGTGTGTGTGTGTGTGTGGGGGGGGGTGTAGGTGGGTGTAGATGTATGTGTGTATCTCCATGTGTATTCGTGTGAATGAGACTTGTTCTTTCAGATGGACGGTTTGGTTACTAGTACTAATGACAATTTGTATTTGCTTATCCTTGATGCCAGATACTTCAGTAATCTTCGTGCCACTATATGAGCTATGCTGCTGTCTCATCTTTGCAATGGCCTATCCTTGGTACGCCATTGCAAATATGACAGCAATATATATCCAGTTTTAAAGAGTCCATGATAGGCATGTTTTCTTCATCATATCAATGTGTGCATTGTATGTGCTAGTGTACGTATCTGTGCGGACCTTGTTATGTATATGTGGTGTGAGTGGGATTGTTGACCTTTTTTTTTTTAAATGAGTTGTATCAAATGTTGAAGAAATGGATTTCTAGAACATCTCTCTCGATGTCCTGTGGCCTGGAAATGTGTGATCTCAACTCTCATTTCTTCCCATTTCAACAACTGGTGTTAATTTGGTCTTTATTCCAAAGAGGAATGGATTTACTGTCAACTATCTGCAAGGCCTATCACTGACACGCCATTACACAATATCACAGTAAAGCAGCATGCTGTGATTACTCCTTGACAAATAGTTTGTTATTGCTATGTCTGTGTTTGGACATTCATACAACCTTGAGTTAATCTGACAATAAATTGGTTTCAGTCAGTCAGTCAGTGTGTGTGTGTGTGTGTGTGTGTGTGTGTGTGTGTGTGTGTGTGTGTGTGTGTGTGTGTTCAGTATGAATGAGACTATCCATCATGCCAGATACTGGGTCTGAACGTTGTATCACTGCATGAGTTATGCCTTTCCTTGGTAGGCCATTGCAATATTACAGCAATATACCCTGTCGTGACGAGTCCATGGGTGATATACATATGTTTTCTTCATATCTATGTGTGCAGTGTATGTGCTCGTGTACCACTCTCTGTGAACCATGTTCAATACGTTTGGTGTAAGCGAGATTGTTGTCGTTATTGGTATTTTAATCTTATCGAATTTGGAAGAAAATTCATTTCCAAAACCAGTCTGATGTCCTGTGGGCTAGGAATGAGTGATCGCAAACATCATCATTTTTACTTTTAATGCCTGGTGCCAGTTTGGTCTTTCTTTAAAAGATTACTGGTTTTACTGTCAAATATCTGCAAAGGCCTATCAGTGATACGCCTGTGCAAATATTACAGTAAAACAAGATGCTGTTACTACTCGCGAACAAATAGGTTGTTTTTGTTTGGTCCGTGTTTGGAAGTGCATGACTGTAAATCAGCACGTGCAGACGTGTACTCGTGCGCTCGCGAGCGTGCGCGCGCGCGCGCGCGCGCGTGTGTGTGTGTGTGTGTGTGTGTGTGTGTGTGTGTGTGTGAATGAGACTATCCTCAATGCCAGATACTGGTGTGAATTTGTACTACACTGTGAGTTATGCCTTTCCTTGGTAGGCCATTGCAAATATTACAGCAACACACCCTGTCGTGACGAGTCCATGGGTGATAAACATGTTTTCTTCATATCTATGTGTACAGTATATGTGCTCGTGTACCAATTTCTGTGAACCTTGTTCTATATGTTTGGTGTGAGCGAGATTGTTGTCGTTATTGTTATGTTAATCATATCAAATGTGGAAGAAATTGATTTCCAAAACTAGTCTGATATCCTGTGGGCTGGAAATGTGTGATCTCAAACATCATTTGTTTACTTTTAATGTCTAGTGCCAGTTTGGTTTTTATTCAAAAGATTACTGGTTTTACTGTTAAATATTTGCAAGGGCCTATCAGTGATACGCCTTTGCAAAATTTACAGTAAAACAAGATGCTGTTACTACTCCTGAAAAAATAGATTGTTTTGTTTGGTCCGTGTTTGGAAGTGCACGTCTGTAAATCAGCACGTGCAGACGTGAGTGTGTGTATGTGTATGTGTGTGTGCGTGCGTGTGTGTGTGTGTGTGTGTGTGTGTGTGTGTGTGTGTATTTGGTATGAATGAGACTTGTTCTTACAGATGGATGGTCTAGTTACTAGTCCTAATGACAATTTGTATTTGCTTATCCTTTATGCCAGATACTTTAGTAATCTTTGTGCCACTATATGAGCTATGCTGCTGTCTCATCTTTGCAATGGCCTATCCTTGGTACGCTATTGCAAATATGACAGTAACATACTGCGTTTTTAAAGAGTCCACGTGTGATCTCAACTATCTTTTTTTCCCCTTTCAATGACTGGTGTTACTTTGATCTTTATTTCAAAGATGAATGGATTTACTGTCAAATATCTGCAGGGAGGGTTGTTGTGTGCCCATATGGTCGCCGGCCCATAAAGTCGCCGGCGACCATACGAGAAGGACTTTGATGCCGTAAAGTCGTCCCCTGCCCATAAAGTGTCCAGTAACAAGATTTGTTATGAATCGTTATGACTTATTAGTGCAAGAAATGACCTTCAGCAAGCTGTTTGAGAAAAGCAGCCTTTTCATCACTCGTTTCATCAGGAATCACTGTGTCGCATGCGACACTTTGAGCAACAGTGCGACACTTCGTGCTAAGATTTGCACAAAGTGTCGCACTTAGGAACATGCGACAGTTTGTGCCGGGAAAGCCCCTCGTTGTGCTAGGGACATAATGTGCACGACCCACACACTGGCTGAGTTCGAGCATTTCGGCCAGATGGTCGTACACTTTGCGGTGTTCCACGGGTATGTCTTGGGTTCATCATCGACTGATAAACAGTGAAGGTCAAAACGACGGAATGGTCTGAAAGCTGATAACGAAGTAGTAGTAGCAGAAGGAGACCAAGTTGAAGGAAAATGTAATAGCAGCACTTGTAGCTGGTTTGTTGTATTAAAAGATAAGTTACTGCTGTTGTTTCAATCAGTTCTAATACTTAGTAAAAGTGTGTGTGTGTGTGTGTGTGTGTGTGTGTGTGTGTGTGTGTGTGTGTGTTTCATTGTTTTGATTTGTACGTTGGTTTCTTTGTGGTGGTAAAAAGTAGTTTCACACACATAAGTACATAAATAAATGTCACCAAACATACCCTTTTAAATTCATTATCCCTTTCTTTTGTACATGAATGGTAGAGCAGCATGTAACAAATCGGAAACGACCAAAAGCAGGAAAAAAATGTTGCAGTTGTAATGGTAGTAAGCTTAGTAGTAGTTTACTACTAAAGATTATTGATGATGTAAACAGTTGTAATGCAGACTAAACATTTTTCCGGGTTTTTTTTCTTGTTTTTAATCATCAGTCAACTTCTTTATGATGATAACAGTAGTTTTGTAGATGTGCAGTGCATAATAGAAACGGTAGGAAGTACTGTTCAGGAACTATCACCAAACATACCCTTTTTTGTTCATTATCAATTACTTTTGTATATTGCTGATACAAGTAACATGTAATAAATCGAAAACAATCAAATAAACAACCATGTACGAATAGTTTGCCTTACAACAAGCATTGAAGTAGGATCGCGTGCCGCCGGAGGAGAGCGCGTGGCGCACGTGCGCTTTTGGTGAACAGACCGCTGGCGACCCACTACGTGTACGCTAGAAAACCCTCTCCAGCGAGTGGAAAGCGGTTGTTTGACACGGCAGTGACGGTTTGTTAACGGAAATCTAAACAACATCCCCCGTTGGCTTCCTCCAGTCCAGCTGGCAAGCGTCTGCACAGCTGCTGGACAGGCGCGGCGCTAAGTACTCTCTGAACATGGGCTCCGAAGAAGAAATTTTAGTTTGCGCCATTTTGATCATTTTGATCACTTGCTTAAAAAAAGTCGAAGATGGTGGGTGAGACTGTGCATAATCGCAAGGTGGGAAACATTTGGTGCATACCATTCTCTCTTCTCAAAGAATTGCAAGGAAAAGATGCTCAAAGCAGAGTTAAAGAAATCCAAGCTGTCTGCGTGCCAATTCAGTACAAGTGGGCGAAGGACACTGGCCGAGTTTCACCATTCCTTTTGTGTGTTTTACAAATGCAAGAAATGGGTACAGAACCATAGGCGTGAAGATCAGCTGCGTACCTTCATGCAAACTGCTGTTTTGTTCTGAGCATTTTGAAGCCAGTTAGTTCATGGACCACACCGCAAAAACTGTTGACTGACTTAGAGTGCAGTACCAACACTTTTCAATGTACCAAATCCACCACCAAGAGACAAAATATCCCATGTAAAGAATGCAAAACAATACCAAACGGAGATAGGAAAGAGAACTGCTCCCCCGGCACCCTCTCTCTCGCTCTCTGTCTGTCTGTCTCCCCCCCCCCCTCTCTCTCTCTCTCTCTCTCTCTCTCTCTCTGTGAAATATACGACAGAGTGATGTAACTAAAAAAAAGAAATATGATGACGGCAAAGTCCACACACACACACACACACACACACACACACACACACACATACACATATATATATATATATGTGTGTGTGTGTGTGTGTTGGGGGGGGGGGACTTTCGTATCTGCTTATAAGAGAGATTTTTTTTTCCAATGATGCGTCCCAGTCTTGCAAATCACATATGGTAATATACTAGGTTTGGGGTATGTTTCGGCGGCAGTCAGTCATGTGACTAACGTGATGACGGAATGCCCCACACGTTCTGATTGGAGCTGCTGACCTGGTGTCTTCGCGTCTGAGCTAAATTTCAGTTATTTTTGATGTATTTGGTCTCTTGAGATCTGCTTCATCAAACTTCAAAAACATCTTTTGAACTTAGATGATTGCTGATGGGGCATCAAATTTCTGATTGTTTACACACTGAAGGAAAGTTTCCAAAATGTTCGGTGCCGTCTGTGTGCTGCCATCTCACTGTGTCTCTGTCTCTGGTTGTTTCAGTCATATTCAAGTTCTTTTTATTGTCAGTGTCTTTATAGATATCCTCTCAAATGCGCTTCTTCTCTCTCTCTCTTTCTCTCATCTCTCTCTCTCTCTCTCTCTTATTGTCAGTGTCTTTATCCTCTCAATGATGTCTCTCTCTCTCTCTTCAGCGTCGTAGATTTCACTGATGCAGTAACAGGTGATTACTGGGCACTAGGGTTTCTTAACGAAGAGTTTAATTACATTCAAAATATTGGAATGTTTTATACTGAAGTCCTATGTTTGTATGTAAGCGTATGTATGTATGCAGGTGTGTATGTATGTGTGTGTGTGTTTGTAAGTAGGCCTATGTATGTATGCGCGCGCGCGCGCGCGTGTGTGTGTGTGTGTGTGTATCAATCTCCTGATCGACCAATCGGGTTATCTCAAGTTAATAGAAATTCTCCTTCTCTCACTGTCTTTCTGACCCTTCGTTGAAAACACATCAGATGCCTTACCCCGCTGCACCATCGTAACAGTCTATCTAATAACACTAGCATTAAGCCCCACGCTTTTTCTTTTTCCTTCTTTTTTATTATTTGTTTGTTGTTTTTTAGGCATTTAAGCAAGCATGAGCTCAGAAAATCTAACGATGTAAAATCAAATGTCTCCGCTGGATTTGCCTGATCTGCTCGAGTGAAACCGAACACAGCTGGACAGCACAAGATTTGGTCTGTTCTGCCAATAATGCACTTCTTGACTCTTGGGGTACTGCCTGGGTGTATTGTGTCATCTGCCATGAGCTACTTTCATGTTCACTGACACATGCTGCAGCCGTCATTTCAAGAAAAAAATACGACAATGCCAAGACTGATTACACCAACTCGATAAATGCTACTGTTACAATGGCCTCAAAACATTACATAGCCTGCTGGCTGAGCAAAGGGCAAGCTTGTGATGCAGTCGTCAATAGAGACCAGTCTATCCATTCTAAATCTCGAAGTATTGGCAAGAATCGGGCGCCAAAAGCTGTCAGTTTTCAGGCAGAACACCTTCAGAACAAGTGTCCCGTCTTCAGGCAGAAGAACAGATGTCGCCCATTCTTCAGGCAGCAAAAGCTATCAGTCTCCAGAATTTGTCGATCTTCAGGCAGAAGCTGTCAATCTTCAGGCAAAAGTTGTCGATCTTTGGACGGAAGAAGTTGTCGATCTTCAGGCAGAAGTTGTCAATCTTCGGACGGAAGAAGTTGTCGATCTTCAAGCAGAAGTTGGCAATCTTCGGACGGAAGAAGTTGTCGATCTTCAGGCAGAAGTTGTCAATTTTCGGACGGAAGAAAGTGTCAATCTTCACGCACCAGAACTTTTTGTCGGTCTTCAGGCAGCAGAAGTGGTCGATCCTCAGGCAGCACAAGTCATCTATCTTCCAGCAGCACAAGTTGTCGATCTTCAGGAGCCGTAAGTTGCCGATCATCAGGCAGCACAAGTTGTCGATCCCCAGGAACCACAAGTTGTCGATCTTCAGGAAGCACAAGTTGTCGATCTTCAGGAACCACAATTTGTCGATCTTCAGGAACCGGTACCACAAGTTGTTGATCTTCAGGAACCACAAGTTGTCAATCCCCAGGAAACACAAGTTGTCGATCCCCAGGAACCACAAGTTGTCAATCCCCAGGAAACACAAGTTGTCGATCTTCAGGAAGTACAAGTTGTCGATCTTCAGGCAGCACTACATATCCACGACAGACAGTGTTACTTGGATTTTCTGACCAATACACTAGGTAACTGTATCTCTCGGGCCTGGCTGATGCCGGGATTTTAAATGATAGGTTGGAATGCAATCTTATTTCCCGTTCCTACGTCGTGTTTCTCATAAGTGCAACTCGCCAGCTTGTTAAAAGAAATGAGAGAGAGAGAGAGAGAGAATCACTAATAACAGCAGTGCCATCTGTTCATATTACCTTCGAAGAGTGAAAACAACAGCACGTCTACACACACATGGTTTTCAAAGAGTTTCCTATTGTCGACTGAGTCCACATTGCGAAAGGTATGCGGGGGAGGGGCACAAGAGATCAAGCATCTGAAGAAACTACTGACGGGAGAGATGGAAACAAAATTGCTCTCTGACAGAGAGAGAGAGAGAGGGAGAGGGAGGGAGAGAAGGAGGGGGCAGGGAGGAAGAGGGAGAGAGAGAGAGACTGAGGTAGAGAGACAGAGAGAGACAGAGATAGAGAGTCAGACCTAACAGCTAATAACTAAGACATAGAGAAGAACGAAAAAAAAGTAATGAGAGAGAGAGAAAGCGCGCAAAGAGATTACTGAAGAACGTAATTCCAAACAATAACAAAGAGGGAGACAGGAGCGAGCGAAAGAGAGCAACAACTGATGCCCAGGCACTAAAACATTAAAAAGATAGTTTTAGTACCAAAAGGAGAGAGAGACGGACAGAGAGAGAAACACACAGAGAGAGAAAGAGAGACAGACAGACAGAAACAGGCAGACAGTATACAACTGCGTGCGTGTTTGTGTGAGTGTTGTGTTTTTTTAGTCTCTCTCTCTCTCCAAGGCGGAGATGTGTCCCAGCCGAAGCCGTGTTCAGAAGGTAGTGGTACTCGGTGTCACACTTGTTCTGGGTGTGATACTTTTCTAAGTATCTTCCACAGCTGGATAGCTCTTCCTTATGGGTAATAACTGTTTTGCCTGTAAATGGCGGAGGAAAGCTCGATTTGACATGAAACATCTAAATGCATGCCCTTTGCTGAACAAAGCGTTAAACGTGTCTTCTATACTACCAAATTCGAAAGAACATTTTCATGTTTTGTTTGCTTTTCCTCTTTGAATCTTTTTTTGTTTTTGTAACTTGTGAATTTTTGACAATATGATATCGATTCCAGGATACAGCTTTTATGCGACAGTAAAATTAGAAACAGTAAAATTAGAAACGGGAAAATTAGAAACAGTAAAGTTAGAAACGGGAAAAGGAGCTTGTATATACCAGTCTGAAGATAACACTAATAAATCCACGTTCACACCGACAAGAAGAACACAGACACGACAATACATGAAGAAAAAATTACTGGACTTACACGTTCATGACCAATTATGAGACGAAGTTAGTTTGTACAAATCGTTACGTTTTACAATAGATAATACCGTATCCTGTTCCATATTTCTACATTTTGCACAAAGATATTTGAGAGAAAAAAAAATCCCTTTGAACAGAATATTTTCTCAATCAGCATGCCCGGAAACATTTTTTCGTGCACATGTTCTGCCAAACATTCATTGCGGATCAACAAACCAGGATCTAGCCGTTAAAAATTGCTTAAAACAGCTTCACAGCTTGCGCATGCGCGCTCTGAAGCAAATTGTCAAATCCCCTTTTCTTGTCTCTCATGATTACAAATAATCAGATGCTCTCCCTTCCAATCTAAAACGCTCCAACAAAGCTGTCTGTATGTATAAATTAACAAGAAATTCAACACCTGCCTGTCTATGATGGATTTCCCATCAATGAATTTCATACCAAAAGAACCAGCCACGCTCCTGACCCAGGGATGAATCTTTTCAGGTTCTCTCTCCATTGTTCTAGAGGTAAACCTTAGAATAATGTGCAAGACAGCAGACCTACGTGAAGAATCCAGACATCTGAATCAGATACCACAGCAAAATCCCGTGCATCTTCCACGAAGACCATGACACCTATGCAGACGTGCGGAAAAAAAAAAAATCAAAGCGGCCTTTGGACTCATTCAAGAATAGCTGACAACAGGCAAGAAACTAAAATAGAAATGGAATAGTCATATCTTTCGTTCATCCGGCCTGGCAGAAACCATCTGCAGCGCCCTGTACCAGGAATCAGGGGGACAGACAATGAGAGAGGTTGGAAAAACAACGTCCAAGAGTGGTCTGGCCTGACCTTGGGCGATTCCCTGAAAATGCAGGAGGATTGTCTGTTCTACTGGTGACCCAAGGTCTGCATGGTTAGGAGACTGATGATGATGATGATAATGATGTGTGGTGATGGTAGGAGGTGGTGTTTTGGCGAAGTAGGTTGAACTTGTGATCTGGATTCGCGTTTGTGTGGGGGGTGAGGGGTGTAATTCGTGCGAACGTGCTGTTGTGAACTAATGCTTCTCGCTTTTGACTGTTGATTTGTGTTCATGTTTTGTGCTTATCAGCATGCTTAGGGACCCATAGTTATACTGTTGCAGCGTTTGTCTGCGGATTTCGAACTATTTGGGGGGTCGAATTTTTCGATTGGAAACCCCTCTCTGTCCACTCAGCAGTACGTAAGTACGTGATTCAAGTTCAGGGAAGTTTACAGGCGGCGGAAGGCGAGGGATGGGCTCCGCCTTTCATCTTGCTGTGCTCCAGACTTCATGAACCTGTGAGAGTGCGCTGCCCCTAAGGCCATTAGGTCAGAGGACATTTACCTCTCAACCTTGGTTTCAAAGTGAGCTGACTGCTGGCGGAAATCAAAAATAAGAAAAAGTAATTCTAAGAAAATCCGTCGGTTAACATGGACAAACAATTTACAAAACCAAAAAAAAAAGACCTATGCGTTTCGACCTTTCAGGTCTTCTTCAGGGAAAAAATAAACAACCTGATTATTTTCGTATGCGTAGTCATTCTCTTATCCTTTTAACCTTCATTACTTCTGTATTCAGACTCCCCCCACCCACCCACCCCTCTCTCTCTCTCTCTCTCTCTCTCTCTCTCTCTCTCTCTCCCTCTCTCTCTCTCTCTCTCTCTCAAAATCTCCTCGCATGGGACTACAAGTTGTCACATACATAGCCCAGCAACACCTTCACCATTTCCCTGTCCTCGAACGGCAGTGGGTGAGAGGGTCTGTTCTGCGTGGCGACCGTCATGTCCCAGAAATCCAGGAACCACACTTTGTCCCTCAGGTCACGGAACTCCTGATGCCACAGCTGGATATACACGGGGCAAAGAAGAAGTCACCGTTACAGACGTGCTGTTCGTGGACGTAGTCCAGAGCGGCGTGGGGTCCTCGGATAAGTACTTTGGCGTAAGGAACTTCCTGGAGGAAAGCCTGGACGTGGCGTTTGGCGGCCCTGACCCTGTCCAGGTAGTCCCCCAGGCTAAAAGGACTGAAGTGGAGGTAGTAGTGCAGAAGGAGGACGACCCGTCGATGGAGGTGACGTCGGTGATGTGATTCCTTTATGACCAGTGGGAGAGGGGCATTGTCAGAGCCGGTGAAGGTGAAGGTTGGTCGCCCGTGGAAGGCCCACCTCAAAGTTGTGTTGTGAGACTCTACCTGGAATGTGGGAATAGAGCGAACTTTTTCAATGATAAGGTTGACTCCCCCCCCCCCCCCCCCCCCCCCCCCCCCCCCCCCCCCCCCGGGGCTTTTGAAATGGGTTGTCTTCACATTTTCTTGCCTGCTCCTTGTATTCTTTAGGGGCTTGTTTGTTTCAAAATATTCGTAATTTCATGTGCTCTTCCCCGCACCCCAAGCCCGCATCTCCCTCTCAATCGGTCCCTCCCTCCCTACCTCTAATTCTATATTGTTAACCCTCCACTGAATGTAAAAAGAAAAGCACACCAGTGCTGATCTATAATCCTCAGAAAGAAAGAATATGTTTTGGCTTCACTCTCAATGCTGGGAATAAATCATGGTGACAAGGACACAACGATACCACTCAAACATGCTTTCTTCTTGGTGCAGCCGCGCGGTATGGTAACCGCCTCAAGTGTTCAAGACAAACACGCACAACTACACAGTCGGCATTCTCAATCTCATCATACATGGACCCAATGGATATTGCATCTGCCCGCCTGCATCAGCCCACCATACCTCACCCCACGTGTGTGCCCATCGACCATCGCTCTGACGGGCATTACTCCATCGAACGAGCATCGCCCCTGTGGACCAGTCATCGTCTAAATGGCCACCATCGCCTCAACGGACCATCGTTTTAAATTGTGTCACCCCAGCAGAACGTGACCTTGTGGACATCGTTTTGACGAGTTACCGCTCTGAGAGACCAATATTGCCCCTAAGGATCAGTTGCACTGACGGACATTGCTTCAATATACAATCTCCTTCCAGGTTATTTCCCGTATGAATATCATCTCAGCAGAACATCTTTTTGACGTGGGTTTATAAAGCCAAAGAACACTGTCTTAACGGACCATCGCACTAATCAGTTCTTGCGCTAACGCAAATAACCATGAAGGACCATCGCCTCAAGGATTATTGCACTGACAGAAATTACCATGGTGGACCATCGCCCCAAGGATTATTGCACTGACAGAAATTACCATAGCGGACCATCGCCCCAAGGATTGTTGCACTGACAGAAAATACCAAGATGGACCATCGCCCCATGAATTATTGCGCTGACAGAAATTACCACGATGGACTATCGCCCCAAGGATTATTGTGCTGACACAGAAATTACCAAGATGGACCATCGCCCCAAGGATTATTGTGCTGACAGAAATTACCACGATGGACCATCGCCCCAAGGATTATTGTGCTGACAGAAATTACCAAGATGGACCATCGCCCCAAGGATTATTGTGCTGACAGAAATTACCACGATGGACCATCGCCCCAAGGATTATTGCGTTGACAGAAATTACCAAGATGGACCATCGCCCCAAGGATTATTGTGCTGACAGAAATTACCACGATGGACCATCGCCCCAAGGATCATTGCGCTGACAGAAATTACCAAGATGGACCATCGCCCCAAGGATTATTGCGTTGACAAAAATTACCACGATGGACCATCGCCCCAAGGAATATTGCGTTGACAGGAATTACCAAGATGGACCATCGCCCCAAGGATTATTGTGCTGACAGAAATTACCACGATGGACCATCGCCCCAAGGATTACTGCGCTGACAGAAATTACCATGGTGGACCATCGTCCCAAATGTTATTGCGTTGACAGAAATTGCCATGATAGACCATCGCCCCTGGGTAACTGCACCGACATAGATTACCATGAAGGACCATCGCCTAGGATTATTGCACCGACATAAATCACCATGATGGACCATCTCCCCAAAGGTTTTTGAACCGACAGAAATTACCACGATGGACCATCGCCCAAAAGATTATTGCACTGACATAAATTACCATAATGGACCATCACACCAAGGATTATTGCACTGACAGAAATTACTATGGTGGACCATTGTCCACAGGATTATTGCACTGACAGAAATTACCATGATGGACCATCACACCAAGGATTATTGCACTGACAGAAATTACTATGGTGGACCATTGTCCACAAGATTATTGCACTGACAGAAATTACTATGGTGGACCATTGTCCACGGGATTATTGCACTGACAGAAATTACCATGAAGGACCATCGTCCTAAAGTTATTTGAACCGACATGAATTTCCATAACGGACCATCACCTGAAGGATTATTGCACTGACATGAATTCCCATGATGGACCATCGTCCCAAAGGTTATAGCACTGACAGAAATTATCATGATGGACCATCGCCTTAATGAATTATTTGCCACGACAGATTTTGCTTCGTTCAACCGTTACCTCAACGGGTTACCGTGCAAGTTAATATTGCATGAACGGACCATTCCTAACTGGAGTGACTGCCCTGACAGGTGTCGCTTCCGTAGACCGTCACTTTCACAGGATACTGCACTGGTGATTCTTGTCCCACAAACCATCATTTTATTGTGGTGCTAAACACCATTTCCAGTGACAATCATCATTTTAACGAGGTCTCGCCTGTACAGATATCACTACTACCTTTGATGGGTTATCACCTAGACAGGTATTACCTCAACGGATATCACCTAAGAGGGTTAGTGCCCTGATGGATATCGCCTCAACGGACCATCACTTTAAGGGTTACAGCACTGACATAGATCGCTTCTACAGGCAATTACTCGAACGGTCATCACCACCTTCACAGCTACCACCCGAACGGTCCATCGCCTTAACAACTATCACCGTGGTCAGTATTGCCCAAACGGTCCATCGCCTTAACAACTATCACCGTGGTCAGTATTGCCCAAACGGTCCATTGCCTTAACAACTCTCACCGTGGTCAGTATTGCCCAAACGGTCCATCGCCTTAACAACTACCACCGTGATCAGTATTGCCCAAATGGACCATCGCCTTAACAACTATCACCGTGATCAGTATTGCCCAAACGGTCCATCGCCTTAACAACTATCACCGTGATCAGTATTGCCCAAACGGTCCATTGCCTTAACAACTATCACCGTGATCAGTATTGCCCAAATGGACCATCGCCTTAACATCTCTCACTGTGATCAGTATTGCCCAAACGGTCCATCGCCTTAACAACTATCACCGTGATCAGTATTGCCCAAATGGACCATCGCCTTAACAACTATCACCGTGATCAGTATTGCCCAAATGGACCATCGCCTTAACAACTCTCACCGTGATCAGTATTGCCCAAACGGTCCATCGCCTTAACAACTCTCACCGTGATCAGTATTGCCCAAATGGACCATCGCCTTAACAACTATCACCGTGATCAGCATTGCCCAAATGGACCATCGCCTTAACAACTATCACCCGTGATCAGTATTGCCCAAACGGTCTATTGCCTTAACAACTATCACCGTGATCAGCATTGCCCAAACGGTCCATCGCCTTAACAACTATCACTGTGATCAGTATTGCCCAAACGGTCCATTGCCTTAACAACTATCACCGTGATCAGTATTGCCCAAACGGTCCATTGCCTTAACAACTATCACCGTGATCAGTATTGCCAAACGGTCCATTGCCTTAACAACTATCACCGTGATCAGTATTGCCCAAACGGTCCATTGCCTTCACGTGTACTTGTTGCACAACAGACGTCCCCTCAACAGACCATCACCGTAACTGGAAATCATCTTCACAGACGTCATTGGAACGGACCGTCACCGTAACAAATGATCGCTGTGCTGGAGTCGCCTAAATGGTCCACTGCTTTAAGCACTTCCTCCTTCACTTCAATGGACCATCACCTCAACAGACTATCTCTCCATGACGGTCATTACCCTAACGGACCATCACCTTAACGGTCTACAACAGAGTGGTGAGAGAGATGGTTTGGGAGAGAGACTGATAAAACCGAGAGAGTAGTGGAAATATAAGCAGAAGGACAGACTCATTGGGGGCAGGAAGACAGAAACAGAGAGAAGAAGGTGGGGCGGTGGTGGTGGTGGTGGGGGGGGGGGGGGGGGGGATAAAACAGAGGGACAGGTCTCTCGTGGAATATCCGTGTCTTAAATCAGCTTGATTCTCTGATTATTTTACCATTCTTCTCCAGCCATTCATACCATCGCTTATGTAGAATAGCAGTATGATGTTTGCCTGCAAGACAAACACACGACACACTTCTTTAACTGTCTGCTCAGTCAATTCACCTTTCTATGAACTAGAAGGACAAAGCTTTTACCAAGATCGTGGATACAGTTCTTTGTATAAAATAAATCCACTTCAAATGTTCTGTTGATTAATCTATTACTGATGTGTTTACTGATTTCAGAATTTCAGCATCTATATCGTCAAAACCATACACTTTTCATTCTAAAAACATGTTCCTGCCGTCAAGATGATTTCTCGAGCAATGGAAGGGCCACGTTCATCTATGTAAGGAACGTTCCTCCATCCCTCCTCGTTCCCGGCATTCAAAATAGCGGTAGGTGCACATGCGATTCATCCTGTGTGGTTTTATTACTTGACTTTTTTCTTGCAAAGACCAAGACTTACTTGAACTTTTTTCCCGACAGTGTTCAGGACTGATTATGTCGTTTGACAGGCATTGGAGGGAGAGAGAGAGAGAGAGAGAGAGAGAGGGGGGGGGGGGGGAGAAAGAGACAGACTGACAGCCAGACAGTATTCAGGAACTAGTCTGCATGTTGTGAGCCGAGCAGTGTCGAGCCAAAAGCGACTGAAGTGCGGATGATAGAAACTGGCCGCAGAGCGGACACCTCACGCCTGTCTTACCTCACACAGCTTGTGCTGGTGGTCCTCGTTGCCCGGCTCCTCGCCCCCCAACTCCACCCTGCTGCAGTTCAGGTGCCCGCGCAGCTCCGACCACCAGTGTCGCATGTTGGAGTCGCCCACCAAAAAACGCTCGTGTTGCGCAGGCACCGTTGCACGTGATCGTCGTCCACTCTGTCAGGCAGTGAGCAGGTCAGAGGTCGCCGATGCCGTGCCGTCGTCCATCCACCCGCGTGGAGCCCGGGTCTGCCATGAACATCGGGGTGCCATCTTCCAGCATGGCGGTAAGGGTAGAGGGCTCTGGCTTGAGTCTGTGACTGGAGAGAGAGAGAGAGAGAGAGAGAGAGAGAGAGAGAGAGTTAACGCGTGCAAAACAGAATAAAATACCTGTTTTGTTTGCTTGCTTGCTTAGTTTGATCGGTTTTATCTGGCTCACAGTAAAATGAGCTTTAAAAAAAAGGAAACGATACAGGCAGGGTTTTTTTTTTTATTAGATCGTGACAGAAACTGTATAATAATTTACAGAAATTTACCTCTGCGTGACAATTCCGTGCATAAAGCAACTTCAAACTAAGAATGTGGTGGAGAAATATCAATACTTAAACACGACAGACAGACAGACAGACAGACAGAATGTTTTGTTTTAATGAGAGCAAAACATGACAGGTACTTGTCTGTTTGGTTGGTTTTATGCTTGCTTTGTTTTGAATTTTGCTGATCCGGCCGGCTCACAGCAGAATAATCTTTTAAAAAATTAGGAAACGATAGTTCCAGTTTTTCTTTTCTTTACATGATAACGAAAATTGTAAAATAATTCAAGGAAATTCATCTCTACGAGAAGGCAATTCGTACACAAAGCAACTTTCAAATAATCTTGTGGTGGAAAGGTAGGTCAATACTTAAAACGAGGCAGAGCGAGAGGGGGGGGGAGAGAGAGAGAGAGAGAGAGAGAGAGAGAGAGGGAAAAAGGGGGGGAAGAGAGGGACGGCGGAAGAGAGAGAGAGAGAGAGAGAGAGAGAGAGAGAGAGGGTGAAATGGAACGAGGATGAGAGAGAGACTCACAGAGGGAGGCAGAGTGATACAGGGAAAAAAAGAGAGGGGGAGGGAGTGAGGGAAGGAAGGACAGAGGGGAGAGAGACAGAGGAGAAGAAGAGAAGGAGGGAGGGAGAGAGAGACAGAGAGAGAGAGAGAGTGTGTGTGTGTGTGTGTGTGTGTGTGCGTGCGTGCGAGCAAGTGCGTCTGCGTGTGGGTGCTTCAATGAAATTATGAATTCTTTTCAATCATCTGTGCTTTCGATAGATAAAACAATACAGATCAGCATCAATGAAAAAAAAGTCCAGACTGTCCTTTATGCGACGCGTTTTGATGCTTGACGAAAGAAACTAGATTTTGCATTCTGTTCAATGGCATGAGCATACTTTTGAAAGTTCCAGCTTTAAAAACATTGCTTGGGAAAGAGCGCGCGCGCGATTATGTGCATGTGTCTTTATGTGTGCGTGGGGGGTGGGTGGGGGGTGCGTGTGCGTGTGTGTATGTGTGTGCGATATATCGCATTTATCCTCGTGTAATCTTTATTTTCGCACTTCACGCAGAACCGTAGACGGAGATGAGCGTGGATATTGCTGTGCTTGCGTGCGTGCGTGTTTGTTTTTAAGTGTGGTTATCCATCCGAAGAACGTAAACATGAAAATGTACGGCCAGTACAAGCAAAAGCATATGGAGGCAAAGGCTAAAGGTTTCTACCAAACGAAATCTGAATGGAAATGTCCCAAAAAGTCTGAACACAAGAAGACGAAAGTACATACCTGGCACACTGGTGATGGAAATATTATTGGGAATTAAACGAAAGGGCGGGTTTCTGGAACAAGAACGCACGTATGGAAAAAAGTTAACCGTGTGTGTGTGTGTGTGTTTGCGCATGCGCGCGCGGGCGCGTGTGTGTGTGTGTGTGTGTGTGTGTGGGGGGGGGGGGGGGGGGGGGGTGCGTGCGCGCGTCTGTGTGTGTGCGTGTGTGTGTGCACACGCACACGCGTCTGTGTGTGTGTGTGTATGTGTGCGTGCGTGCATTTATGTGCGTTGTTATTGTGTGTGTATGTGTGTGTGCGCGCGTATGTGTGCGTGCGCGTGTGTGTGTGCATGCACGTGCGCGTGTGTATGTGCATGTGTGTGTGTGTGTGTGTGTGTGTGTGTGTGTGTGTGTGTGTGTGTGTGTGAGGCAGCAGGATGCACACGGATGTTGCTGTACAGTACATTTTCGCCGATAGGCTCTGCAGTCATGAAATATAGGCTGCTGCATTCATGGGACACTTCTTGTCATGTCACGTCTAATGGTCATCAGGCAATGGCATCCGTCGGGGAGCAGTTATGTCCATTGACGTACTAATGGAACGCTCCGTGCGTACCTGCACCCTATGTGAAACTGCTGGGTTTGTAGTTTCTTGTCAGACAGATGTTCGACAGCCGTGTTGGATTCTGCGAGAGTTGGGTCAGGCATGCCACAGAGAAACGGTGCTAGGACCATGTCTCGTCCTTATTTTACATCAACCGTCTTCGACAACAAAACGACCTCAACCGCAACGCCGTTGGCCGACAACGCAGCAGTCTAAGAGTCTTTGCTTCCCAGCAGAACCACGACCAGCCACAACAAGACCTTCATCGCCTGGCAGACTGGAAGAAGAATTGGGACATGGTTTTCCACCCAGGTAGTGTACTGTTCTCCCCGTGTCCGGCAGTCGGCAACCTTTCCTGAAGCTGCCACGTGCATGTCCACACACACCTGACTTCGTAACATCCCTCAAAGACCTGGGCATCTCCATTCACAAGGACAACAACCGGGACGCCCTTGTGGTTGCCGTTACAACAAAGGTCAGCAGTATGTTGGGTTCCTGTGCCAGAAGTTGAGAGTAAGCTCAACGGAACCGAGGGACAGGGCGTACCTGGCCTTCGTCGGACCCTTCCTTGAACGTGCCAGCTCCGTGCGGGCCCACACACACAGAGGAACGTGGATAAGTTTCGAAGCTATTCAGAGAACAGCGACTTGCTTCGCGCTAAACCGCTGCCACAGCTACCAAATGACACGCTGATCCCACTTCAAGACCAAACACAATACTGTATGGGTCAACCAGACCCAACTTGAGTCAGAGAAGGGACGCGACCTTTAGTTCCACATCCAGTGCAGCACAAACCACCGGCAGAACTCGCTGTTTGCAGGAACCCTCAGAGACTGGAGCTGCCGGCAGAGAGCGCCACCGTATTGCATTTTCGACACTTTCGGGTTAAGAGTGAAGCTGCTTTAAATCCCCCGGAAACTTTTTTTGGAGGTGGTGGTGGGGGGGGGGGGGGGGACCCCTCACTGTACTCCCCCCCCCCCCCCCCCCCCCCCTCCAAAAACAAAACATAGCATACGGAAGAAGTCCTCACATACAGGAAAACGCCTGCACACGTTGGACAGGGAGTTAAGAGGGAACGAATAGTGAAGCTTCCATTGGCCTTTGAGAGTGCTGTGTTTCTGGTTGCAGGAACATGTCAAACATTTTGGTTGACCTCACTGGCAACTGCCAGTACCTGAGTAACTGACATCTATATGGACGTTATGGCAGGCCTAAATGACTGTGTCTCGTTTAAATGCCACTCAAGGATATTTGTGTGTGATACTGATTTCAACTGGATACCTTGAAGGCGATGTTCCAAAACAGTGAGTTGGATGGGCAGATTGCGTGGCCATTAGGTTAGACAAAAGAGCGTGAATCAGAATCTGAGTATCCATTGCACAGAGAACTGACTGCTTTCTACATTCATGACTGCACAGGTGTGCGAACACTATACACCTACTCTCATATACATCCAGAGCATCACTAATAACAGCATTACTAGCATAAACAGCTGAAACAAATTTTACCGCGCTTTCCCCTCTGCCCTACATTCCTCTCTCTCTCTCTCTCTCTCTCTCTCTCTCTCTCTCTCTCTCTCTCTCTCTCTCTCTCTTCTCTCTCTCTCAAACACACACACACACACACACCAACAACTCTTAACAACCCCAGCCCTCCTGTTCATTGTTCTCTCTCCCTCCCATCTCCCTTTATTTATTCTCTCCCTTTCCCCATCCGCCCCCTCACCAACATGCACCACCACCACCACTACCATACCTGACGACCCCCCCCCCCCCCTCCTCATCCCCCAAACAAACCACTCTCACCTGTCGATCTTCCTCATCAGCTGCTGATGCGGGCCGCTCATTGGCAGTGAATGGAGACAATACAGCGTCCGGAGCTGTTTCCGGTGGCTGCAGTTCAGCCGTTGGTCGGTGGGTCGGCCGCAGAAGTAGGGCAGACCGCTGTTGAGCTCTGTCAAGTCGCAGACAGGTCTGTTGGTGCCCATATGCTCGCCGGCCCATAAAGTCGCCGGCGACCAAATGGGCAGGCACTTCGGTGCCCGTACGGTCGCCAGTTGTCCATAGGGTCGCCGGCGACCGTACGGGCACCGAGTGTAGATATTTTCTGCAGTGAAAAATACAGACATGGACGACTTAGTAAATATATAACCTGTAATATGAATCTCTCTCTTGTCTAATCTTCTTATCATGATTTTTGCCCATAATATGATATGTATTGTTTCATTATTTTTAGTCAGCTCTTTCGTGTGTTATATTGCACATATTATTAATGTGTTTTGTCTTTAACATGATCTTTTCTATGAGTGGTTTCCGTTTCATGTATTCATTTATTCTCTCCAGTTCTGTCTCTCTCTGTGTCTTTCTGTCTCTGTCTCTGTCTGTCTTCTCTCTCTCTCTCTCTCTCTCTCTCTCTCTCTCTCTCTCTCTCTCTCTCTCTCTCTGTTTTTTTTTTCTTTCTCCCTCCAACTCTCCGTGTCACTTTGCTAAATACCTTCTACGCATTTTCATGCTTTATGAAAAAACGATTACATGTTGTGCCCTTTTTTCACTCTCTATCCCTCTCTGTCTGTCTGTCTGTGTGTCTGTCTGTCTGTCTGTCTGTCTGTCTGTCTGTCTCTCTCTCTCTCTCCTCTCTCTCTCTCTCTCTCTCTCTCTCTCTCTCTCTCTCTCTCTCTCTGCATACGTGCGTGTGTCTCTTCCGAATTCTGTACGTACTTTGTCATACTCATTTTACTGTTTTTATACATACTAATTGTTGTACTTTTTAGTACATTTTCATTTCACATTATTACACATTATGCTTAATTACTACCTTCAGTTTCTGTTGTTCCCCTCCTCCATCCTCTCTCCTCTCTCTCTCTCTCTCTCTCTCTCTCTCTCTTTTTTTTTTTTTTTTTTTTGCTCCCCCCCCCTCCCCCTCCCCCCCCACAAATCCATCTCACGTTGCTAAATACCTTCTACGTATTTTCATGTCTTACGGAAAATGATTACATGTTGTGCCGTCTCTCTCTCTCTCTCTCTCTCTCTCTCTCCTCTCTCTCTCTCTCTCTCTCTCTCTCTCTCTCTCTCTCTCTATTTTTTTTTTTTTTTTTCTCCCTCCAAACTCCGTGTCACTTTGCTAAATACCATCTACGCATTTTCATGCTTTATGAAAAAAAGGATTACATGTTGTGCCCTTTTTTTTTCACTCTCTATCCCTCTGTGTGTGTGGTGTCTGTCTGTCTGTCTCTCTGTCTCTCTCTCTCTCTCTCTCTCTCTCTCTCTCTCTCTCTCTCTCTCTCTCTCTCTCTCTCTCTTTGCGTACGTGCGTGTGTGTCTTCCGAATTCTGTGCATACTTTGTCCATACTCATTTTACTGTTTTTATACATACTAATTGTACTTTTTATTACATTTCCATTTTAAATTATTACATATTATGCTTAATTACTACCTTCAGTTTCTGTTGTTCCCCTTCTCTCTCTCTCTCTCTCTCTCTCTCTTTTTTTTTTTTTTTTTTTGCCCCCCCCCCCCCCCCCCCCCCCCCCCCCCCCCCCCCCCACCCCCCCCCCCCCCCCCCCCAACCCCCCCCCCCCCCCCCCCCCCCCCCCCCCCCCCCCCTTGCCCCCCCCCCCCCTACGTATTTTCATGTCCCCCGGAAATTCCATCTCACGTGCTAAATACCTTCTACGTATTTTCATGTCTTACGGAAAATGATTACATGTTGTGCCTGCTCTCTCTCTCTCTCTCTCTCTCTCTCTCTCTCTCTCTCTCTCTCTCTCTCTCTGTGTGTGTGTTCAAAATTATATACGTACTTTGTCATATTCATTTTACTGTCTGTTTTTATACATGCTAATTTTTGTACGTTGTAGTACATTTCCAGATATTTCCCAAGCTCAGCCCAACCCCCAACCCCACTCTCTCCTTATGGATGTAAAAAACAAAATTAGGCATGCAATAACATATAAAAATCTTTTTTAAAAAATCGGGAAAATATGAATCACACGGTTTTGCAAGGATAGTGGCGACATGCAGTCACTTTTACTGTAGGCTGACCTTTTGCTGGTTCGAGGATAACGTGTTGGCTTATCGCCTTCGATGAAAATAAACAGGAAAAGTTTATTGTGCTTGGGTGTCTTTGGTCTCCTTCTCAGCTGCTGGACGTATCGAAAAAAAAGAAAATGGGACATCAAAACACTGGAATTCTTTACCAAGGTTATTTGAGCTACAATTAGTGTACGATCTCTCTTCCTGTTAATTTTCTGGCTGAGATCATCCCCTCTCAATTTGTAGGTCAGGGTTCTCTATCTCACTGTCAGTTCACTAAGCTAAAACGTCAAGTATGATTATCAAGCATTTTTCAAATTCAGACTTCTTAAACATCCTGTCATTTTCGGATACAATTCAGTTTGATGGGAATTCAGCCTGCCGGTTCTGGATTTACCGCCGATCCTGTATCCGGGATAGCCCTTATTGTTTTTGTAAAGATGGTTATGTACGTGAGTTGAATATTTTCTCGTTGAATCCACTAACTTCCTAAAACAAAGAACATTTAACGGAGTTTTAGCGGAGCAATAGACTACAGAGGTCGCTTGTGGTGGGGTTAGCTGATAACAGCACTGCACGGTCGTGAGCAATGATGATTGAAGATTGTTGGGGAGGAGGGGTAGGGGGGAGCAAGCGTGAAGGCATGTACGTCGATTCCATGCAGTTACGTCACAGTCACGCGAACGCTCAATACTTGGGCGTGACCAAAAAAACAAACAAACAAACAAACAAAAATGGAAGGGGGTGCAACGCTAGCAGTCATCTGGGTTATCGAGTTATTTCCCCACGGCAAAGAAAATATTCACTTCCGGTTAAGGTCAGAAGTGTTTACTGAAAAGGTAAAGGTGAGATTCTTTCGCACAGACCGACTTCGGTTGGCCCAATGCAGTTCCTGTGGTTCAGATGCGACGAAATCATTGGAGGTACAGCCATCGCTATCGGAGTCATAGCTGTATGCTTGGGTGGATTTTTCCTGCACCACGAACTGGCGCACGAGCCTGGAACGGAGAGACATTGCACGTGAGTGCTAATAAATATTATATTTTTATCCAAATTGATAGGTTCGTTTCTTCTTATCGTCATAACCGCTGATAATGTGCGAGCGTACGGTAAATCTCATTCCATAAAAGTTTTCTTCTACGGTGAATAGACGGAATGTCGGAAGTAAACAGTTAAGTTTTTATAAAATGAAATAGACTGAAGACAACTCTTCCCTACAAATTTTTGATAAAGATGTCCAAATTTTAATAATATCATCAGATTGTCAACACGCTATGTTTGCACAGTAAACACATACCATGAGACGGGTCTGACAGAGCAGGTAAATGCCGTTCACTTGTATAATATGATAATTTTAATTCATAAGACCATCTTGTATTATACATTACCTTAGTTGCATTCTATTCATCTGCATATCCCCCACCCAGCATCCACCCCACCCCCTCTCACTCTTTATTTATACAGGCTTTACCTTGCAACATAGACATTTATCTTTTGAATTATTTGCCAACTTCATTTCAACACATGTCAAAAAAAAAAAAAATAAATAAATAAAAAAGGAACAACAAAGATTTCCATTTATGATTTATATCCCCTTCCAGCTTGAAATGTCCATGGATCATTTTGCTGCAGAATTCATTAGAATGCTGCAACATGACAAATATTGATTTTGTGTTGAGAAACGTTAACATGCTGTGCCAAAAATTTCAGTGGTAAATCAGTTTCACTTCAGCATTTTGACATGAAGAAGTTCTTGTACAGAACAGGGGAGGGGCGGGGACGGTACAAGAGAATGTTTGCTTCAACATACATTGTCCACTCATAATAAAGCAATATAAGACAAAGAAAAAAAAATGGCATTTGAAAGTAGGCCTTTTTTTTCTCTTTTTTTTGAGTAACATTTTGTGATAGCAGACATTTGTAATATCTAAGTGATTGCGTCATGCAAGTAATTAGATACATTCATATACATTCAGTTGGTATATCACAAAATGTGCATGAGGCAAACTGATGGAAGAAGATGCTATTTTGTTCCGGCTCAGTGACAGAAGCAATTGGATATCGCATGAAAATTATCTACCCTCGCAATGTTCAATAGCAGGAAAATGAAAGACTGGCAGCAAACAATTTGATCGCTATGAACAGTGCATTCAGTTTCATATTGTTCTTTTTTTTTTAAAGCCAAAAAAAAAAGGTTACAGTCAGCAGAGGAAAAAAATTGGGTAGGTCTGGTTACTGACTGACTGACTGAAACCAAATTATTGTCAGATTAACTGATAATTGTACTGACATTTAAGAAAACATTATGAACAGAATGTCAACATTTTTCATTTCATGAAAAGGAACATAACACACACACACACACACACACACACACACACACACACACACACACACACAATGCATAAATACACAAATACACACCATTTACATTTAACACAACTACTTTGTTTTGCCGAATAATAACATAATGTAGGGGTTTTTGTTAAGCATCATTCAGATCATCTTAAAAAGATCATCAGTATAGTTTCTAATAGGTTGAAGATATGAGATGTTTTTTGCGCTCTTTTCAGGAAATCCTGTCTTGAGTCAAGAAAAATGTCATTTGTCACTGAATTAGAAACTGAAAGACATCTAGTTACATACTTTGCGGTGGCCAACTTCTGTTGGCTCTCAAGAGTTAACAGATTAGCTGCTCTGTATGTTTTGAGCATATTTTTGTGTGTACTGGCACACCAAATGCTAACTTAACAGCCTTACTATCTGGCTTTGTAATTTTTTTTTTAGCAGCGTCTGTGGAGCTGAGAAATAAACCTCTTGACCATAAGTTAATTTTGATAGAACTAAACTGGTAGCAAGGTGTAAAAGTGTTGGAGTATCTTGTCCCCATGATTGAGCATTAATTATTTTGAGAAAATCTAATCTTTGTCTAGCTTTACTTTTTAATTTTATGTGTTCAAATTGCCCCTTTAACTTATGGGTTAAATAGACTCCTAAAACTTTACAGCTTTTGAATATATATTTGAGAGTGTTGCCTTTTATAACAAGCTGAGGAGGAGGATGCTTTGGGAGTATCACCATTAATAAAAAGCATTAATTGTGTCTTTTCTCCCAAAACAAAAGTTCTAAACCATTTTCTTTGAATAGTTTGATACATACAAATCTAACTTATCTAGCTCAACTTGGTACAGTTTTTGAACATGTGTTATAACTCTCTTATTTGTCCCTCCGGGGGTTGCAACCTTGCCGTGGTCGGAGGGCTTGCGTGGTCCTGTGATCCCTTAGGCTTTGCTGGCGGGGGCATCAATACTTGAAGATAGGCTAGCCTTTTTTTTTTTTCAAATGCTTCTAGGCCTGAAAAGTCGAAGATGCTGTCTGGCCTAAGCGCAACGTGGTAAGGAGTTGATGCCCCTGGTAGGGCTTCCCATGTCAGACAGGCTAAGGGTGAGGATCCTGACTGATAGTAACCCGCCTTTTCTCCTTTTCTTGTTTACTGCCTTTTCTTTATTTGGCTCTTTTCTATCTTCGTCTCCCCATCAGGTCTTCTTTCCCACACTCCTTTTCTCTCTGTGGTCTTCTTAAGATCCGCCGCGTTTGCCGTGCGGTGCGACCTGTGACGGAGGGGGATGAGATCCTGGTGATTGAGAGGGCCAGCGCCCTCAACACATTACTTTGGCTCGGACCTCTCCTAGACAGGAGGCACACATGGGCCTGTGTGTGTCAACCGGCTTCCCCTGCATAGGGTTAGGTCAAAACGGGCAGCCCCCCAGCTGGCCAAGGTAACCCTGCAGTGCTCAGTTCTCTGTTCCCGGGAGCTGGGCATAATCGGGGGGGATAGGGTAAGTTGGCGCTGCTTTGTTGTATATCCCTCCTGAAACCTGGAAGGGGTCCAAGAAAAGAGTTTCTTGGGCCCTGGCCCCTAAGATGGACTCGATGGTGGGTGGGTAGGGGAGGGACGAATTCCTAAATCATATACCATGGCCTCAATATCTAAACTCCCTTCCAAAAGGAGAAAGAGAGACAAAGTGAGATCTGATGGTGATCATGATTCTGACTCGGAATCAGAAATCCGAACAGAGTCTGGATCGTGGCCTTCGTGGTTGGTAGTGGAGGGGGCGCTGATGAAGACAAACCTTTGTCTGCACTCAGCCCCTTTGCAATCCAGAAAGGTTTCAGTTGTCTGTCAGGAAACCTAAAATCAATCAAACGTCTGAGAAATGGGTCATTTCTGGTGG
Source organism: Conus betulinus (assembly GCA_016801955.1). Lineage (NCBI taxonomy): Eukaryota > Metazoa > Mollusca > Gastropoda > Neogastropoda > Conidae > Conus > Conus betulinus. Next base: position 46,440 of record JADBJO010004942.1, read on the forward strand.
AATGTGTGGTACAAAATGTCAATCAGATCGGCTCCTGAAATCTACAACTCTTGTTGACCGAAAAATCAAAGTGTCGCCTCACAAGAACCTAAATTCTTCAAAGGGAGTCATTCGCTGCCCAGACTTGAAAGGAGAGTATCGGAGGATGAGATAAGGTTCGAACTGAAATCCCAGGGAGTCATGGATGTGCGAAGAGTCACAATTCGCAAGGGTTCTGAAAGAGTGCCAACAAATACCCTCTTCTTTCTGACCTTCTGCACCCCTTCGCTGCCACAGTCTATCAAGGTGGGGCTATTTGAACGTCAAGGTTAGCCTGTATGTTCCATCCCCGATGCGTTGTTTCCGGTGCCAGAAGTTTGGCCATGTGCGGGATCGATGCTCTGGGGAGGAGATTTGTGGCGTCTGCTGCCAACCGAGCCACGAGATGCCGTGCGTTCATCCGGCGCGTTGTGCAAACTGCGGAGGCGGCCACCCTCCTCTCTCGAGAGTGTCCGGTTTGGCGCCAGGAAAAGTAGTATCCAAAGGGTGAAGACGGAAAGAAAGATTCCATTCCACGAGGCAAAAAAACTGAAAAGGTTGGTTCTGGGCAGTCCGCAGCATCCGAACAAGTCCTACTCTCAGGTTGTGAAACAAGTTTCTACAGTATCTGTCTCCTGTCAGACAGACACCTTTAGTTTTTCCAAGACTCTGCAAACGAAACCATCTGCCCCCAGCGGAGGCAAGAAATCCGCTACCCCTGTGATATAACTCCCATGGTGGTGGCGTAAAACCTGCTGCCTCCCATTCTGCCCAGCAGACACAGGTTGGGAGACTCTCTGCTTCGACAGCTCCCCTTCCCCCCAAAAAAAAACCCTGTTCCTCCAAGGGCACTCGCGGCCCCCAAGCGGTGCCTCATCAAGGCACGATCCCAGGGAAGCCCTCTGGGTGTAGAGGTCATTGAGGTGGATTGCCCATCATCTGCCTCCGGAGCCTCCAAGAAACAAAAAAAAAGTCCAGAGAAAAGACATTCAAGTTTGGAAACACGTAATCCATATTCTCCTTTGCAGTCGGATGATGATGAGACAGTAATGGACTGAGAAGTCTGTTGCCATCTCTCCATCCTCATGGATTCAATATCTCACTGGAACATTCGAGGTTTGAATTCTAATTTTTGAAGAGCTGCAGCTCCTCCTCTGTCAACATTTAAAACCTGCTGTCTTAGCTCTTCAAGAGACTCTGATACGCTCTGACAAATCTTTCTCTTTATATCGGGTTTTAATGTTCTTTCTAAACCAGCACAGCCTTCTGCAGTTGGAGAGTGACGGGTGTGTGTGTCGTTGCTTATCCACAAATCTCTTCTGTTTAGCCCTGTCTACCTCAGCTCTCCCCTCCAGCTTTAGCTGCCAGAGTCTCTCTGCATAAAACGGTCACTATTTGTTGTCTATATCTGCCTCCTTCTGTATCCATCAGTCGACAAGAACTGGTCAGCCTGATTGAGGAGCTTCCACGACCTTTTTTTGCTGTGTTGGGCGATTTCAATGGGTACAATCCTCTTTGGGGTAGCGTTGATACTTCGTCTAGAGGTCTCCTCCTTGGAAAAACGTCTTCTCAGAGCTTGACCTGTGTTGTCTTAATGATGGATCTCCAACCTTCCTCCACTCTGCTACTGGTGCTCTCTCATGTTTGGATCTGTCAGTGTGTGACCCCTCGCTGGTCCTGGACTATGAGTGGTCGGCACTTGACGATCTGCATGGGAGTGACCATTTTCCAATTGTTCTAAAATCCAAAATAACTGAAAGTCGCACTGTTCCAGAACATCTAAATTTCAACAAGGCGAAACTGGATCTTTTTGCAGGAACTGTCCATGGGGAACTCACAGAGGAAGTTCTACAAAGTCCGGATCCCGCAGAAACGGTTTCCAATATCCTCATAAAATGCGCCAAGGCCTCCATCCCAACTTCCTCAAACAAACCCCAAATGCCAAAGACACCCTGGGTTAATTTTGACTGCCAACAAATCTCAAAAGTACATAAACGGGCTCAGCGTCAGGTATACCAACGACCCTCTGGTCCTAACGCCCGAGCCCATCAGAAACTCCGTGCTAAATCGAGACATACCTTCAAAATCAGTAAACGTCGGTCTTGGAGAAACTTCTGCTCCGGACTGACATCTAAAACTTCAAAGAAAAAAGTTTGGAACATCATCAGAAAAATCAAAGGGAGGAAAGAACACCAACCCCTCCATTCATCACCTGAAACTTGCCGATGCTTTGATCACTGACAAACAAGCTGTTGCCAATCTGTTGGCCTCCACCATCCAGCAGAACTCCTCTTCTTTAAATAAATCTGCAGCCTTTTTAAGAAATAAGCAAATTAGAGACAAATCTTCATACAATTTCACATCAGACAACTCTGAAGCTTACAATCTGCCTTTCTCGATTAGCGAACTAAAATCAGCTTTGCAAACCTGCAATGACTCTGCCCTGGTCTGGATGACATTCATTATCAGGTTTTGAACACACCTTCCAGAAAGCTGTCTCCAGACCCTTCTCAAAGTCTATAACCATATCTGGACCACAGGGTGCTTCCCGCCCTCCTGGCGGAAAGCCCTGATCATTCCAATCCCCAAACCTGGAAAGGACCCTACCAACCCATCAAACTATCGCCCAATAGCTCTGACCAGCTGCCTGTGTAAGCTGATGGAAAAGATGGTCAACTCCCGTCTGATGTGGAAGCTGGAAACCGACGGCCTTTTGGCCAGTGAACAGTGCGGGGTTCCGCAAGTACCACTCGACAGTTGACCATTTAATCCGTCTAGAAACCACCATCCGCAACACCTTTGTCAATAAGCAGCATGTGGTCGCTATCTTTTTTCGACCTAGAAAAAGCATATGACACCACGTGGAAATCAGGGATCCTTATGGATTTGCATAAACTTGGTTTTCGTGGCTATCTGCCTATGTTTATATCGAAAACTTTCTGGCTGATCGACAGGTCCAGGTGCGTGGGCGCCACGTGTTGGCACCACTCTCGGACATCCATGGGCAGGAGTTGGGTGTACCTCAGGGGAGCATCCTTTCTCCTGCCCTTTTCAGCATTAAGATCAATGACATTGTGAAATCGTAAGCCAGCCAGGGCTCTGAGTCTTCTTTGTTCGTTGACGACTTCGCGCTGTACGCAGTTGGAGCTTCTTACGCCAGCGTACAGCGGCGACTCCAACTTTGTGTCAACAGGATTCAACAGTGGGCCGAGGACAAACGGGTTTACCTTTTCACGTACAAAAACCCAGTCAATCCATTTTCACAATTTTCGTCAATTTTTTGCTGATCCTGAAATTCTTCTGGATAAGACCACCATTCCAGCTGTTAAGGAAGCGAAATTTCTGGGGGGGTTATTTTTGATCAAAAACTGAACTTTCTCAGCCATATTAAAAACCTCAAAACTTCTTGCCAGAAAGCGCTGCTGAATATTCTGCGGGTCGTAGCACACACTGACTGGGGCGCTGATAAGAAAACTTTGCTGCACCTCTACAGAGCCCTGGTCCGTTCCAAACTGGACTATGGTTGTGCTGTGTATGGCTCTGCAAGACCGTCCTACCTCAAACTCTTAGACCCTATCCACCATCAAGGGGCTTCGTCTATGTCTTGGAGCATTCCGCACCACCCCTGTGTACAGCCTGTACGCAGAGGCAGGTGAACCCTCACTGTCCAACCGCAGGTTGAAACTATCTTTGAACTACTATATCAGACTGTTCTCTGAACCAGAAAAACCCTGCCTATGACTGTGTCTTTGACCCTCAGTTCCAAAACAAATTCGAAAACAACCCTACCTGTATTCCGTCGTCGTTTGGCCTTCGTATGCAGCCTCACGCACGGAATGCAGGTCTAGACCTAGGAGTTGTGTCTGATTTTTCCCAAGTTCCAGATGAGCCTCCGTGGACTTATTTCACACCAGACATTCGTTTTGATCTTGCAGCTTTTCGCAAAGAGCCCACCAGCTCTCTGGCATACAAGGCGTTGTATGCTGAGCTGAGTTCAAAACTCCCATCCTATCAGAAAATTTTCACTGACGGTTCCAAGTCTGAAGATGGAGTGGCCTGTGCAGCCTACTGCCCTGGTGCTCCTTCTCAAATACTGTTAGAACATATTCCTTCAGACGCTTCTGCCTACTCTGCTGAACTTACAGCTCTGGTTCTGGCACTAAGAATAATCTCACAGTCTCCAAAGAGGGACTTTCTGGTTTTGTCGGATTCGCTGTTGGCTTTGGAGGCCATATCTGGCCGCAACCTTCAGCACCCCGAACTTTTACACTTTTTTGAACTTTTTACCAAGTTGACAGCGGAGGGGTTACAACATTCTTCTGGCTTGGGTTCCCGGTCATGTTGGCATCGGAGGGAACGAAATGGTGGATCGTTTGGCCAAGAATGCCACAAGAGAGAAACTGTCAAACACACCTATCCCCTGCTCAGATCTGAAACCCAAAATTAACGATTATGTAAAAGACCTCTGGCAGGAGGATTGGAATACACAGACGGATAACAAACTCTTTCAGATCCGTCCAAACCTAAAGGAGTTCCTCCCATCTTCGTCTGGTGGTCGTAAAGAAGAAACAGTTCTGTGCTGGCTGCACACCGGCCATTCGTATTGTACCCATTCCTACCTTTTAAAGAGTGAAGAAGTTCCTTGGTGCATTCCGTGTCATGTGCCACTCACAATGAAACATATTCTTTTAGAGTGTTGGGATTTGCACGATGTGAGACACAAACATTTTACAGCAGATTCCATGAAAACCTTGTTCAGAGAGATGTTTTCCGCCTGACGCGATCTTTGAGTTCTTGAAAGAGGTTAACATTTTTCATCGGATCTGAGATTTTTACAGTGGAAGATTTTTAACAAAGTTTTGGATGAGATTATAGACGATGTCTTTTAAAGAACTGTGTGAATGAATGACCTGTGAGTTGATTTTAACGTGGTGACAGCCCTGATATGGCCCTTTGCGGTCGGCTGGGCTATAAGCAAACATTATCTTATCTTATCTTATCTCTTATTTGTTTGTTTTCTGACGTTTGTATTCATCCATAGCAATGTCATCAGCATATTGAACAAGATGGATATTATTAGATGGAACGTTTGTGAGATCATGAATAAGAATAGTAAAAAGAATTGGAGCAATGATAGATCCTTGAGGAATTCCAGTATCAATATCCTTGAATGAAGAATAACACACATGTGCCAATTCTTATGCAAATGGGTCTCCCAGACAAGAAACATTTTACAAATAATAATAATAATAACATACATTTATAGAGTGCCCTTTCTCACTAGAGCTCACAGCGCTTTACAATAATCAACTATAAACATGTAACACTCATTTACACAACGGGCTGCCTACCTGGGTAGTGCCGACTGAAGAGCTGCCAGCTGGCGCTTCATTCGGTCGTTTCCCGTGTCATCCAGTCAGTATCGTTCAATAGCGATCACTCATTTTCTGTACTTCCTTCATTCTTTCCATTTCTCACTCAGGGTGCATGCTATGTGTAACGAGTCATCCATACCAACGGCCAAACTGGCCTACTCTTCCGAATGTTGGTGATGGGATTTTACGTGTGTGCAAGATGTTATGCGTGCTTTCACACACGGAACCTCAGTTTATAGTCTCATTCGAAGGACAGTATGGGAAATGGAGTCAGAACCAATGTTAACTCCGAGGGAAAAATCCCCCTGTACTGAAACGCCCCGGCGGAGGTTTGAACCCGCAACCCCAAGATTGCGAGTCAGGCGCTCTACCAACTGAGCTATTCCGGCTCAATTGATACATTGCTTCACTAATTCCAATATGTTTTAGCTTATAAAGCAGATGAGCATGCCACACACTATCATAAGCTTTTCTAATATTAAAAAAAAAAGTAGCAAGTGTACTTTTTCTGCTGGAAAACTGCTTTTTAACTTGATTCATAATTTTGACCAGATGATCAGTTGTACATCTTCCTTTCCTGAAACCTGCTTGGTTGTTTGGAATAATATTGTTCTTTTCACAGAAATGTAAAATACGCCGTTCAACAACTTTTTCCAATATCTTACCAACTTGCGATGTGAAAGCTGTTGGACGATAGCTACCAATTTCGGATCTACATTTACCTTACTTTGGAACTGGTATTACAACCGTCCTCTTCCAGATAGTAGGGAGACTTCCATTTAACCAACATTTTTGGTAAAATGAGTGGAGTAACTGCTTCCAATTAGTTCAAGATAAAGGCAAATGGCAGAGCAATTGAGATATATGAAATACCGTCGATGCCAACAGCAGTGGTATTGCAAGTAAAACACACGCCAGTGAATCATTAAATTCCTCAAAAGTTATAAAAGAATTTAAGTAATGATTTCCATTTGAAGGAGGGTCACAATAAATACATATTTTTTCTCTTCCTCTTCTCGGTAGCTTCTTATATTTGATGTAAGACTTAATGATAAATTATTCTTTGAAAACACTTCAACACAACAAATAATTCTGCTTTTTCTGCTGATGTGGGGATAGTGTTGTTATCTAATTTAATGGGATATGATGGTAAATGGCATCTGTTCTTTAATTCTTTTTAACCTTCTTCCATACTTTGTACATGTCCTTTGATGTAGATATTTTGGAATGGCAAAAAGTATTGAAATAGATACGTTTTGCTTTGGCCACAACTCTGTTACTGTGACTTTTTGCACATTTCATTGCAATAAAAGTTTCTTCAGTTCTGTCCTTTAGCCATGTTTTATAAGTTTTCTTTTTACTGCTCACTGCTTCTGCGCATTCTTCATTCCACCATCCATTTCCTCTGTACTTCTTATCATTATAGCATTTACGCTTGGGCATTGATTTTTCAGCAGCATATAAAACAGCTTTTCTGAAGTTCTCATAAAATATATCAGTGCCTTCATGTTCCATGGAATTATGATCTATTGACAATAGAGTTGACTCATAGAGGTTCCAGTCAGCACTATTGTATAAAAACTTAGGGATCATATCTTCAACTTCTTCTTCATCTTGAATCTTTTCATTTAATGTAAGAACAATAGGGAAATGATCACTTCCTAATGTGTCTTTCTCTGTTATCCAACTAGCATTCAGTGATATATCAGGAGATACTAACATTAAGTCAGTTGTGCTGGTGAGTACCGTCTGTTGTGTTGAAGTTGTTTTATTTCACTGAATGACCATACTGTACAGTGACTTCCTGCTATTCAATACTGGTACAGTTTAACCTCTCTTAACGACCCCAGAGTACATTGACTCTTTCCTAGTGAGCACTGGCACAAGTAACTTGACGACCTTATAGTATAGTGACTCCTTAATAGTACTTAAGGTGTGCTGCTGGTATGGTACTGCCTCCATTAGCAACTCCTCTGTGCAACGACTCCTTACTATCAAGTTGACTGTCCTTATTACTTATTACTAGTCATGCTATTCCTTACTGCTTACCACCACAAAGGCGCCAGTGTATGCGAAGAGAAAGGGGGACAGCTGCAGAGCAGCAACAGACAGGCAAGGAAAGCCCTCGCCAGCAATCCAGAGGATGTCTCCCACATTCCTGTCCAAGCTGTCACCATAGATTCTGTGTACGCATCAGCTTGATCAGCCATCAGCATATGTTAATACGTCTGGCTTCTTCACCCCCAAGATGACTGAAGTGGTCCTCATCGTCTGAACAGATGTACAAATTCACTACTGAGTTCTGGTACACTGTATCTTCAGTAAATGACCCTGCTGTATGGTGACTCCTTAGTTCTTGCTGGTACAGTTAATCTCCGTACATGACCCCTCAATACAGTGACTCCTTAGTACTTATTACTGTATAGCTTAACTTCCAGCAGTGACCCCACTGTACTGTGACTGTTTACTACAAAGTACAGATACCTCCCTGTAACGACTTACTAAGGGCTGAATGCTGGTGCACTACACCCTTCATCAACAGTACCACAGTGCAGTGACTTCGTATGGGTATTGGTCCAGTGCAGCCTCTGTCAACAAACCATCATACTTTGACTCCTTACAACTGAGTACTGCTGCAGTGTGTAACTTTGGTCATTGATCTCATTGTTTGACGACGTCTTAGTACTGAGTACTTGTACTGTGTAACTCTGTCAACAACCCCTCTGTACAATGACTCCTTACTTACTGCAGAGTACTGGTATAGTGTACTGTGTAGCCTCCATCGATGACCCTGCTGTACAACAACTTACTGTCATGTACTGGTACAGTATAACCCCAGTTAACGACCCACTATCCGATAAATTCTTGTTACTGAGTGCAGGTACCAGTATAACCCAGTTAACGACCCACTATCCGATAAATTCTTGTTACTGAGTGCAGATACAAATACACATAACTTCCACCAACAACCCTGCTGTGAAATGACTCCCTTAGTACTGAACACCAGTACATCATAACCTCCACTGTCGGCCCCACCATTTGATTCATTCCTTGTGATAACCAGATACTATCTTTGATGAATCGTTTCTGTTTAGCAGATTTTTACCTGGAGCTGCAGACTGACCCCACCCTATTCAGACTAAAATCTGATCCTAGTATAGTTTCAGGTAGATTGCACACTGTCTGCCGCCAGTTAAGTGAACAGATTCCTTGGATATAAACAATAATTTGTAAAAAGTCTTATGCACAGGAAACTACATTTACTTACTCTGCGTGTGTGCGTGAGAGAGAGAGAGAGAGAGAGAGAGAGAGAGAGTTCGTCAGTGAGTGAATGTATGGGGTGCTCGCATACACATGAGTAGGGAGAATGGGGATCATGATTTGTGTGTGTGTGAGTGTGTGTGTGTGTGTGTGTGTGTCTAGGGGGCGGGTTTTTTTCCTTTTCTTTCCTCTTTTTATGGTGTTCTCTGAGAGAGAGAGAGAGAGAGAGAGAGAGAGAGAGAGATTTTTGATTCTCAGTACAGTTAAGATGTAATTTGGTTTATTGTTACAATTTCTGATTTTATTATTCTAGTATTTCTACTTACAAATGTTAAATGTTTCCCTGTTGATTTTTCCTTTTTGTTTTTTTATGTCTTTCAGATGTTATTTGTATTATTCTCGTTTTCTCATTAATTTATTTAGGTTTTATCCTTTTAAAATGTCAGTACAACACTATGTTAATCTGACAGTAAATGGTTTCAGTCAGTCAGTGTGTGCGTGTGCATGTGTGTGTGTGTGTGTGTGTGTGTGTGTGTGTGTGTGTGTGTGTGTGCGTGCGTGCACAAAATTTGGTGTGAGTTAGAACTTGTTTGTTTTGAAAAGTACATGAGTTTTAAAAGTTCACTATGAATTCATTTTTGGCGCTTAAAAAACAACAATAATAATTTGGTGGTTGCAGGTATGTCGACTTGTTTGTTTGTCTCAAAAAGTACATGACTTTTAAGCAGTTGAATACAAATTCATTATGGCATTCTGAAAAAAAAAAATTGATTTGGTGATTACAGGTATGCTTGTAAACTTTGAGTTTGGTAGTTAAAGGGTCTGTGCCCTTGCATAGAAAGTGACGATTGATATGGACGTTTAAAAAAAAAGGTAGAAATGTTTAATTTGATTCTTCTGTGTGCATGTTAGGCCAAACTCTGCCTCATATTTTCAGGATGGCAAGTGAGACAGACACCAGCCTGGAGCGGTATAAGGGAGAACCACACACAGCCTTTGTGCTGGGCTACACTGGAGAGTCAGGGAAGTCCTTGTTGAAGGACCTGAAGGAGCTGCAGATCTTCAAGAAAGTCATTCTCATCGGTCGAAGGGAGTCTCGCTTGATCCCAGCTTGGCCCCTGAATTTGTAGTGTGTGTGTTGTAGCGGCTGTTCCAAGCTTGACAAAAAATTTTTTTGCGAACCTAGGTTGTCTGGATACACAAATTTTGACGATCCTAGTGCATACTTTGGTTTTGAAATTGCTCCATCTTTAGTTCATAATTAGGATCATTTCAGTTATGAATGCCTTTAAATCTGATGATCCCAGGTTTCCAGGTAAAATGCAGTATGAGAAGCGTGCGTATTTGCTCAAAGGGAGGTAATTATAAACCTATACTCTCATGAGATGGAATTAAGTTTGTGGACCATGGTCTGATTGTTTTCATGCAGTTGCAGAAATTTAACCCGATTTGCATGCTCAGGTTGCACTTTCTAGAGTTGTAGATGAGCATTTCATTGAGTAAGGCTGTGATACTAATTCGTTCAAAGTTTAAGGTGCTTTTGAAATCAGTCAAAAACACAGATTGCTAACATTAGTGTTTCAAGGTCTTCTGGATCTGTCTGTTCTGGTTTTTTTTTGACTAAATAGGCATTGGCATACTGATTTAAAAATGTTCCCTCTCTGTCTGTCTGTCCCTCTCTTGCTCTTTTTTTCTTTTCTTTTTTTAACACATAGAACAGATTTCCTTTGTGTACAAGGAATAGGTTACATTTTTAACATATTGATGGGTGCAACGACAGCAGATTTTTTTTTTTTTGCCCTCATTTTTTTTTTGTTTTGTTGTTGTTTCTTTTTTTTTTTTTTTTTTTTGTTCTTCAGGTTTTGTTGATGTCTGTTTTCATTGCTTCCCCACTGTTTGTGCCCTCCCAGTTAGTTGCATTACTTCCTTGTCGCATGCAAACCATTCCCCTATACACAGACACACTTAAGGTTGTCTTTTAGAGTGTAAGCACCCTGGGAATGATCACTATCAGGACATCATGAGGCAACCCACCGGAGGAGACACTGCACTGTTGCTGGGTTAGTTTTGGTGGTGTTGAAGTTAAACACCAGTAACAAAAATAATGCAAGAAACTGCTAATGAAGCACAGTGCTGATTGACCGAAACTGCTAGGTGTTGGATAGGGTTTGGGGAGGGGTGTTTTGTGCTAGAGTACTCAGAATAGAAGCTGCCACAGTGCGGGCCATCTCTTCCGTAATATTTCCTGGACAGACTTTGAGAAGACCTTGACACTGAGCTAGCTAAGGCAGGGATGTGAATTGAGGTCACCATGAGGGCGTCACAGCCAGCTAAGGCAAGGATGGGAATTGAGGTCACCATGAGGATGTCACAGCCAGCTAAGGCAAGGATGGGAATTGAGGTCACCATGAGGGCATCAGAGCCAGCTAAGGCTGGGATGGGAATTGAGGTCACCATGAGGGCATCAGAGCCAGCTAAGGCAGGGATGTGAATTGAGGTCACCATGAGGGCAACAGAGCCAGCTAAGGCAGGGATGTGAATTGAGGTCACCATGAGGGCATCAGAGCCAGCTAAGGCTGGGATGGGAATTGAGGTCACCATGAGAGCAACAGAGCCAGCTAAGGCAGGGATGTGAATTGAGGTCACCATGAGGGCATCAGAGCCAGCTAAGGCTGGGATGGGAATTGAGGTCACCATGAGAGCAAGATTAAGTTTCAGTGGCTGTTGGTTCTGATTGTCCTATCCATTTTTGGGTCTTCTGTTATCGTGAGGAGGCTTTACTCTGTGTTCAGTTTGTGATTTGATCAGACTGCCTTTCAGTTTTATGTGTTTTGTGCTTGTGAATGAATGATTGTTAAAGCTTCATGTTATGAGGAAAGTGAGAGGTCAGAAAAAGGATAGGCCTGGGTCGAATTTTCTCACATTGTAAAATTAGTTGGAATCAATATTGCTGACCTTCAAAGTATATTGAAAGGATTTGCAGCACAATTCTTTGATGATTAAAGCCAAAGCTGATTAGCCAGAAGTTCAAGCAGCAGTCATTGAAAACAGACTAAGTAGTGCCCTTCTACTGAAAAATTTTCCATTTTGTGGCTGCATTGTCCACATATCGAACACTGATGGTGACTAGTAGAAATCGTCTGACACTGGCTGATTGATGCATACATGTATCTGTTCAAAGTACCACGATCTGTTTAAAATTTTCTACCACACATATATATCTAAAACGTTTTGTACAAATGGTGCAGGCACATTATTAACCTGAAGGCCTGGATAGTGTAGACTGCTTTTCTTGTTTACATGATTGGATAGATGTGTGTGTGTGTGTGTGTGTGTGCGTGTGCATGTGTGTGTGTGCGCGCGCACGTGTGTGTATGTGTGTGTTTGTGTGTGTATGTGTGTGTGTGTGTGTGTGCGTGCGCGCACATGAAACTGTACTGCTGTACTGCTGTTTTCAAACACAGAAGAGAGAATCAATGTAGATTTTCATAAAAGTCCTTTATTTTGCATGACAGGAGCAGAAGGTGGTGGATTTTGAAAACTTGGAGGCCCACCAGGATGTGTTCCAAGGAGCTGACGTGGGGTTCTGCTGCATTGGCACCACCAAAGCCAAGTCCGGCGCGGTGAGTGCCCATTTGTGTGTAACAGTAGAACCTCTCTCTGGGGTCTTCAGAAATTCTTCAGGGTTCGTGCAGTCCGTAAAAGTCTTTAAAAGTCCTTAATTTGGGGGATACCCTTTTCAAGGCCTTGAAAGTCCTTAAAAATCAGGCTTTTGGTCATAGGTCCTTACAAAGTGCTTAGATTTTGTCACTGCCAATGATTTTGAATGAAGTCTGTATAAAATCTTGAGTCTGTTAGGAAAAAAAATCTGAAATTAAATTGTGAAAAAAAAAGTATGAAATTAAAAGAAATCCAAGTCGGAGTTGACCGACGATCTCACTGCTACAGGTAAAAAAAAAAAAAACCCAGAGCTACCGGCCTTCATGGCGCCTGTGCTTGTGATGGATGATCCACTGTCATGAAATTGAGAAGCCAACATGCCAGAGAAGTGTTCGTCGTTTTGGTGGAAAATAAGAGCACGAAGAATGGTTGCAGGCAGACCCAGGTGGAAACAAAAACAAGACCTTTTGCGACCAGCCGCCGTGGCAAAGTGGTTAGCGTTGCGGACTCCAGGCTGGGAGGTCATGGGTTTGAATTCCATCAGAGTCGTGTGAGATTTTCTGCCCCGACCGGCTCCTACCCAGAGTTGAGTTTGCTGCGGACTCAGTTGGGAAGACTGGGACCACACAGTCGAGTTTCATCCACTTAATGGATGCGTTTCTGAGAGTGTTGCTCAAATTTCCTGACCAACACTGCAGGTGCCTGTATCTCTCGGACCTGCTTGAAGCTGGGATATATATTATGAAGGAAGGGTAGAGTACAGCCCTGTCATGTAGTCTCAGACCGAAATGGAAATCTGTAGCATCATCTTAATCATCCTCATTCTCAGCAATCAGCATGAAAAAAAAAAATGTCTCAAATTTTTGTGGCCTTCATGCCCTGCTCTCATGGTGACCTCAGTTTTGGTGTCCTCTCAATGTCTGTGGCTTTGGTTTGGTTCCGTCGGGGTCAGCGGTATCGGCGAGTCCATGGGGGTTGTCGTTGGATGGACATGGTGGCACCCTCTGGAAGGAGAGCTCACTCAGGCCGGCTCCGCGACTAATCAATAATTGTCGTCAGTAGGGGGCTTAGTAGGTGGTGGTGTGCATATGTTAGATCAGAACAGGTGCCACTGAACACCACCGAAGTGACTCAGCAGCAGTGCAGTGTCTCCTCCAGTGGCTTGCCTCTTGACGACTTGACATTGATTGCTCCCTGTGGATTGCTGGTGCCGGGGCTGCAGCGGGGCCAACTGGGCTGTGGCTATGGACAGGGGTGTCAGAATGAGCGGCATGGGTGCACTGCCTCTGAGGTGGCGCAGAGGTTGGGACAGCAAAATGAAATTAAAAAAAAAATGAAGTAAAGATCACAATGTTACTGTTATGAAAAGAAATGTGATTTAACTCCATTCAAGGACTTGAGGAGAAGATAGATTGAATAGTGGTCCAATGAAATGATTATCAGTACATAGGTGAAAGAAAGATCCAAGAAAATTGTCATCATGATGTAATACACAAAAAGTGACAAATCATTACCAAATGTGACTTAACTGATAAAGTATTACATTTAAATATTTATTGAAAGTGCTTCAGAATGAATATGAAATACACATGCTCTTTGAAAAAAAACCCTACCTGTTTATATGAGAAAGTACATCATAGTTTTGGGGGGTAGGTAGGTCTGCATACGAACAGCTTTGAGAAGGCAGTCCTTACACCCTTAACCACCAGTCCAGTGGTTCACATTGTGGCTTTACAAGATATAACCATTCTGGCTGGGCTGTTTGCAACTGACATGGGTGTTCACCAAAGCTGTAACAGCTCACAGTTAAGCGTAACAGTTTCCACACACAAGCACATGCGCACAAGCATGTACATGCGTACTGCATACACTGGCATGCCCATAGTTGGGCCCGTGCTCACCCACCCATACATACATGCTCACGAGTACTTGCCACAAGCTCATAGAATGATGACGGTGGCACAGATAATGTTAGGTAGGCTCTGAAGGTCTTACCAATGTGTTGGGCTTATGCACAGACCTGTCAGACATTTACTAAGTCATAGCCATGAGTTCCTTTTCTTGAATTCTGTCATTTATTCATTATCAGCTTTAAATCATGTGCAGTGTGGTCTCAAAACTAAGTAGATGGAGTGCAGCGTATATGGACTGGCATGAATTCAGTGTCACCTTGATGAAACCGAAACTGTGTTGCTATCAGTGCCAGTGTGCAATATGCTCACTGTGGCCTGGCCTGCTTTGATCAGTTGACCATTTCAGGTTTTATAACTGATTAGCAAAGCAGCTGTCAGATGATGAAAATCAACACCATCTTAAGGTAGCATACATGGCAGTTCTGGCACAGGATACTTTATGCAGAGAAGTCAAAATGTCAAACCATTGGTGTACCATTCTGATCGGAAATCCTCGAAAGTAATCCCAGTAACTGAATTTGAGTGCATGGGTCTGAAAATGTCATTTTGTTGTGTGCATCCTTTTTTTTTAAACAACCAGTCTGTTTACCATGCTCATCCAGCCCTTTGAGATACCAGGGTCTCTTTCCCTAATATGAAATTGTATCCCCATCTTGTGGAGATTTTGTGCCAATAATTACCCCTTTTCTGCCACTGTCTCTGACTGCTTTACCTTTGTCCCCTCCATTAACAACCAAAGAAAAACCTCTTGTTTACTGTCATCGGCAGGGTTTGTGCCTCTGTGGCCCATTCAGTGATTCACCTTTATTCTGACAACGCTGTCCAGAGTGATCGCTAGCAACCCAGTCTACAGTATCAGCTTGCATGTAGGATCTGTTTTGCTGGCAATTTTGCTAAACCATTTTGTTTCATTGATTGATTTTTTTTTTTTTTTCGATTGAAGAGTAGTGAATGAATCAGAATGACTGGTGCTCATAGCCCGGTCTTGTTTGATATGCTGACTTGCCAGTTCGCTCCTTTGGTTATCCAGTGTCTACATTGGATGTCACACCCTTGATATTTCTCCATTGTCACTCTTTCACCTATATATTTCTGTGGTGGCGATTCTGCATTATTTTTTTTTACATATTCAAAATATAAGAACATTTGATTACATTTTTGAAGATGGTGTAACATTTTGCACATGCATATATTCCATAGTTTATGACAACAGTCATAACCCTATCCCATCCAAAAATTAATGCTAAAATGTATGAACTGGTAAGAGTTAAGAATGTTGGTGGTTTTTCTGTTATGCTATGAATTGATGTATATAACTTCAGTGTTTCTAACACTTTTGTTTTGAGGGAGTAGCGTACCCATTGAAAGTGGGCATTTGTTTCTCAGTTTTACTTTTTAGAGATATACAGGTAACCCAAAACTTGCCATCACAGAAAGTGGAAAGTTTGATGCTTAGGTGACAGAAGTTTCATTTAGGTGACAGAAGTTTCATTTTGAACACTACGCGTTCAACTGATAGTAAGCAGCTGACTTTGCATTGGCTGCTTCATTTTTTAACAGCTTGACTTGTCATGCTTTTTGTAATTAGACAAATTCTGTTTGCTGTGAAGGATTCCCTTACTGGCTTTTTAATTGTGTGTGTGTGTGTGTGTGTGTGTGTGTGTGTGTGTGTGTGTGTGTGTTTTCCATTTTATGTTGCAGTAGAATGTAAGAGTGAATGTCCGTGAACTTCATTCAATATCGATGCAGCGTACAAAGGGAAATTTTTTGTCAACATTCAGTCTGTTATATAATTTGTAATGAGGAAGGCACATTTCAAATGGAACCTTGCCAAGTTTGGGGGAGTGTCAAGCTCTTTCATCAACCAGTCAGAATGAGTATTCGATGTTGATGTGGCATGATGTGGCGAGTGACAATGGAGAAATATCAAGGGTGTGACATCCAGTGTAGACACTAGATAACCAAAGGAGCGAACTGGCAAGTCAGCATATCAAACAAGACCAGGCTATGAGCACCAGTCACACATACTTAAGTTACTGGCAAACTTTTTTTTTTTTTGCGTGTTTCTACGCTCAGTCTGAAATTTTGAAATGGATTCAGTCATTTCACAACATCTTAGATGCACAAATGTACCCTATGGGCAGTTTTGTATTTTTAGGTAACTGGGGGTTTTTTTTTTGTTGCTAAGACCGGATTTTTTGTCTACAAAGTGACAGCCCTGAAAGAGTTCCATTGTGGTCATTCATTCATTCATTCATGCCCATCGCCCCCGGTGGAGCATAGGCCATCGACGACCCTTCGCCATCGCACTCTGTTCTGGGCTGTTCTGGTCATTCCAGTCCAGTTGGTCCCCTGTTGTTTCAGCTCTGTCTCGCCTCCAGCTGTTGCAAGGCCGGCCTCTCTTCCTCTTTCCCTGCGGGTTCCAGGTCAGGGCTTGGCTTGTGGTGCTGGACGCTGGCTTCCTGAGGGTGTGTCCGATCCAGCCCCCACTTCCTTCCCAGAATCTGCTTGGCCACTGGTTCCTGTCCTGCTCGCTCCCACAGATCTTCGTTTCGGATCTTCTCCTGCCATTGAATTTTGTAGATGCGCCTTAGACAGGTGTTAAAGAATGTCTGAATCTTTTGTTGCATCATCTGTGTTGTCTGCCATGTCTCACATACGTAGAGCAGAACTGACTTCACATTTGAGTTGAAGATGCGGAGTTTGGTTCTTATGCTGATTCCTCCAGATGCCCAGATGTTCTTGAGCATGACAAAAGCTGCTCTTGCCTTGCCAATTCTGGCTGTGATGTCTCGGTCAGTGCCTCCCTGTTGGTCAACCACGCTTCCCAGGTAGACGAAAGACTCCAAGACTGTGACTGATGTGCTGGCAGTGGAGTTGATTTTCATCAGCTCGGTCTTCTTCCTGTTAATCTTGAGCCCTGTTCTGGCTGATGTGGTATCCAGGCGAGTGGTCTTGTCCTGCATCTGGCTGTGGCTGTGTGACAGGAGCACCAAGTTGTCAGTGAAGTCAAGGTCGTCGAGCTGCATCCAGAGTGTCCACTGTATACCGTTGTTCCTGCCTGTTGTAGTGGTCTTCATGATCCAGTCAGTGACCAGGAGGAAAGGGAACGGCGACAGCAGGCACCCCTGCTGAGATCCATTCCTTGTGCTGGGTCTTCTTCTTGCCAAGGATCTCTTCACATGTGTCATGCCAGAGCTTCTTACGGTGTCCCCACTGTGTCTCGATGTCCATCTCACCGTCTTCTATCAGCTCTTGTAGCGGCTGGAACCTGTTGGAAAAGCTGATCTGGAATGCTGCTTGTGTGTCCCTGTTTCTGAGCAGTCACATTATACCTTGTCCGTGTGTTGGTGGCGTTGGTGAATCTCTTGAGGCGAAGTCTCACTGTTGTTAAAAGAAGGTGGTGGTCTGATGACAGATCAGCACCTCACATCACTCGTACATCCTGCCATGATCTCCTGAATTTGCAGCTAATGCAGATGTGTCAGTCTGATTCTCCGTGATGTGGTTTGGGGATCTCCATGTGGCCTTGTGGATGCGCTTGTGTGGGAGAGATACTTCCTCCTATGACCAGCTGGTTCAGGGCGCACAGGTCTGCAAAGCGCTCACCATTCTCGTTTCATGTGTCCCAGTCCGTGTGTCCCCATGGTGTCCTTGTAGCCTGTGTTGTCCATTCTAGTCTTGGCGTTGAAATCTCCCATCAGTATGGTTATGTCCTTTGCTCCTCTTCTGTCTATCACTGTCTGTAGTTGCTGATAGAAGTCATCTTTTTCTTCTTCCGCATCATTGGTGGGAGCATAGCACTGGATGATGTTCAGCCTGATGTCAGTCTTCTTCGTGGTAAACTTGGCTGTGATGATGCGGGAGTTGACAGGTTCCCATCCGATGAGTGCCCCCTGTGCCTGCCGTGCCAGCATCAGGGCCACACCCTCAGTGTGGGGGCTCCATCGTCTGTGTGTCCTGAGTACACCAGCTGTTCTCCAGATGAAAGTCTCAGCTGTCCTGACTGTAACCACCTTGTATCACTCAGTCCTAGCACTCCGATCTTGTAGTTTTTCATCTCTCTCGCAACTTGGATGTTTTTTTTTTCCTGTTTCGTACATCGTCCTGATGTTCCATGTGGCTACTCTCGTTGTTGTCCTGGCTGTTAGAAGGGGAGTCAGGCTTGCAGCTTCCTCTCTCGGCTTTCACTGCACTGCGTCATAGGTCTCTGAGATGGAGACCCTTCCTTGCCCAGGTGAATGTTTTGGTTCATTGTCATTGATGCTTCTGTAACTAGTTTTTTTTTTTTTTTTAGCCCTATGCAAACCCCTTTATCCTCGGGACGAGGTGGTCCTGCCTTAGTCGCCTCTTACGACATGCATGGCAGGGCAGTGGGTCTATTCTATGCCTAACCCACAGGGCGTCCATTGTGGTCAGCGAGGCCGTAATAAATCTGAAATGAAATCAAATCAAACAGGTCAACATCAGGGTTATAACCCCTGGTATGCTGTTGTGTGGGCAGAGCGGCTTTGTGCGGGTGGATCATGACTACGTGCTGAACGCAGCCAGCATTGCCAAGAGCCAGGCTGTCGCCATTTCAGCCTGATTTCCACCATGAGCGCGACAAGAACAGCAGCATGCTCTACACCCGAACCAAGGTGGGCATTGTAAAGTGTTGGTTGTCTTTGGAAGTTTGTCAGTATAGTCACAGACAGAGCGTGGAGACGGGGGATGGAATAAGGATCAGAGCTAAAACTTTCCCCAGATTTATGGGTTTTGGAGAAATTGAAACATGAGAAACCCCTAACTGTAGGTACTATCAAACAAAATAGTACAAAATATCGTTGAGGTATTTTGACGCAGTTTTGTCTAGAAAGGCCATTTTGGAAAAAACTATATTTTGGAAAAAACTATATTCAGAATTTTACTGTGTTCAACAGGGAACATGTCGAAGGCTGTAACTTGGGCAAACATTTATTTAGGTATGATACTTAAAGCATCTAAATACTTAAGGTAATATCTCATGTTATTAGAACACATGCATTGCCTGGATGAGCCACAGTATTAAAAGAATTGGAATGTCAAAATTTTTTGCTAAAATGCCTTTGTTTAAAAAGCTATTAAACAAACATTATCAAGGTAGATCCTTCCAGTTTTGTGTGCTTATTACCCCAACCAAACATTTTACAATTACTGAGGCTCTTGAACATCTGCCAATTATCCCGTCAGTGCTGGGGGTGCAGATTTGGTCAAAATCATGAAAAACTCAATTTTTCTGAATTTCACTGGGGTTTGTAAATTGCTTCTGAATGTTCAGACCATATACCTGAACATTCCAGAAATTTTAAACAAGCAAAACTTTTCTCTTTGAGGTTTTTGTGCTGTTCCAATTGATGTCACATGCAGTAATTTTTCTGAGACTTTGTGTAGAGTTTTGCAAATTTTTCATATTAACATGAAATCATGTACGTCCATTGTGGCTGCTTATTTTCTCATCCCACATGAAGACATACTGCCTTTCCACAACATCAGAGTCCACATGTCCAGTGGTCATATGAAGATGTTTTTGGCAGGAAGTTGATCCATGAAATTCACAACAACCTTGACATTACTTTGAACTTGTACTTTGAACAAGTGCAATTACCACTGAAGAACCTCATCTGTAGAATTTTTTTCCTGATAAAAGAAAAAAAGTTGGTCATATTCATCCTGTTTTTTGCCAATCATGCAAACGAAATTCAGGTCTGTAGTTAAGCTCACAAAAAAAAAAAAAAGAAAAAATGTTTTAAAGTATTATCATAACTAATTACAAATACAAGAACATTTTATTGGGCTTTTGATGTGAGCTGAAACTGAAAGGCCACTTTTAATGGGCCATTTTGATTCCTGGTTCTTCATTGTGTGACAAAAGACCCGGCTGGTTATTTCGTGGGCAAAATGAACAAATATTGTTCAGTCTATATTTCTAAAAAAATTTCCTATATTTTCCAAAACATTTTGCTCACATGACTGATTTCATCTTGATTTATTTCAGCAAAGCAGTCATGTCTTCTGATCTTGCGACACTTATTTTTCATGCCTGATTTATGATAATCATGAGATTGGTATATCCTCAAGCTTAGTACCCTGGTATGTTATCAACACAACTTGTATGTAAGGTTTATTAGAACCAGTTTCACTATAAGTATAAAAATCTATACAACCAGCCGCCGTGGCGAAGTGGTTAGCGTTGCGGACTCCCGGCTGGGAGGTCGTCGTGGGTTGAATCCCATCAGAGGCATGTGGGTTTTTTCTGCCCCGACCGGCTCCTACCCAGAGTTGAGTTTGCTGCGGACTCAGTTGGGAAGACTGGGACCACACAGTCGAGTTTCATCCACTTAATGGATGCGTTTCTGAGAGTGTTGCTCAAATTTCCTGACCAACACTGCAGGTGCCTGTATCTCTCGGGCCTGGTTGACGCCGGGATATATTATGAAAGGAAGGGTAGAGTACAGCCCTGTCATGTAGTCTCAGACCGAAATGGAAATCCATAGCATCATCTTAATCATCCTCATTCTCATCGATCGATCAGCATAAAAAAAAAAAAAAAAATGTCCCAAGTTCTGTGGCCCTTCATGCCCTGCTCTCATGGTGACCTCAGTTTCGATGTCCTCTCCACGTCTGTGGCCTTGGTTTGGTTCCGTCGGGGTCACCGGTATCAGCGAGTCCATGGGGGCTATCGTTGGACAAACGTGGTGGCGCCCTCTGGAGGGAGAGCTCACTCACGCCGGCTCCGCGACTAATCAATTATTGTCGTCAGTAGGGGGCTTAGTAGGTGGTGTCCTGCATATGTTAGATCAGAACAGCGCCACTGAATACCCACAAAGTGACTCGGCAGCAGTGCAGTGTCTCCTCCGATGGGTTGCCTCTTGACGACTTGACATTGACTCTGCCCTGTGGATTGTCGGGTGCCGGGGCTGCGGCGGGCCTGACCGGGCTGTGGCTGTGGACGGGGTGTCGGAATGAGCGGTGTGGGTGCACTGCCTCTGAAGTGGTGCAGAGGTTGGGACAGCAAAAAAAAAAAAAAAAAAAAAAAAAAAAGAAAAAAAAAATCTATACATTTTATGTTACTGTTTTATTTTTGCAAAAAAGGAATACATTTTATGTTACTGTTTGTTTTTGCTTCCACGAGCAGTTAACTTGTGCCTGGAATTAATGATCTTCATTTTCCTAGTAAATTTATTGAAATTCTTCTGGACTCTTCAAGAACTACACACATGTGTGGGTTCAAGGATTAAATCCAAGTATCATTTCATATCTTGACAATTTAAATCTGAGAGTCAAGTCACACGCCTGTTGTACCAATAACCTCCACCCTACCCAAAGCCACTCCCCCCCCTTTCTCCCGGAGATACAGTTTTGCAGTCTCATTTTTCTGCTGGGATAAACAAGACCACACAAGTTTTCAGGTGAAATGAAAAAGGTCTACTTTTCATGGATAGAAGAGAGTTGTTCTTACACCTGATGCACAAATTCTGGTCAACACAAACTATTTCTTGAGTTCAAACTGCAAGCTGTCTTCAGAAGTTTCAGAAGTGGTAAATACAGATTATAATCAACAAAAATTATTACTGCCTCAGGTTTGTTGAATTAAGTGAACTCCACTGCATACAGGTCAGTAACATCAGTGTCAAATTTCATTGTGTACTTGTGGATAACATGGTAAATTACTGAAAAGGTGGTACAGTGTCACCAAATGCCCAGATTTTACTTGTCAGCGATGCAGAAACCCTTCAGCTTGACAAGGGCTCTGCCCCTTAACCCCACAGGGGGCCTAAAGGGCCCCCAGACCTCCAACTTTTCTGCATTGCATTTTTTCCTGGTTTAACCCATGGAGTCAGGGATAGTGGAAGATGGGGTTAGGGGTAAAGGCAGATTGGTGCGAGGGTAGACATTGGGTCAGGACAAGTGGCAGATGGGATCAGGCAGATGGAGTCAGGGGTAAAGAGCAATGTGGGCCAGGTGACAGGCAGGTTAGGGTCAGGGATAGAGAGAGATTAGGATAAAGGCAGATGAGGGTCAGGGATAGAGAGAGATTAGGATAAAGGCAGATGAGGGTCAGGGATAGAGAGAGATTAGGATAAAGCCAGATGAGGGTCAGGGATAGAGATTGGGATAAGGCAGATGAGGGTAAGGGAGAGAGATTAGGATAAAGGCAGATGAGAGTCAGGGATAGAGATTGGGATAAGGCAGATGAGGGTAAGGGAGAGAGATTAGGATAAAGGCAGATGAGGGTCAGGGATAGAGATTGGGATAAGGCAGATGAGGGTAAGGGAGAGAGATTAGGATAAAGGCAGATGAGGGTCAGGAAGAGAGATTGGGATAAAGGCAGATGAGGGTCAGGGATAGAGAGAGATTGGGATAAAGACAGATGAGGGTCAGGGATAGAGAGATTAGGATAAAGGCAGATGAGGGTCAGGGATAGAGATGGGATAAAGGCAGATGAGAGTCAGGGATAGAGATTGGGATAAAGGCAGATGAGAGTCAGGGATAGAGAGAGATAGAGATAAAGGCAGATGAGGGTCAGGGATAGAGATTGGGATAAAGGCAGATGAGGTCAGGGATAGAAATTGGGATAAAGGCAGAGGAGGGGGGAGAGGAGGGGGGTGGGGGTGGGGGGGCAGGAATTCAGGCAGATGAGGTTGGGGGATTGAGTGGGTGAGGAGGTTGGGGATTGAGGTGGGTAGGGAGGTCAGGGATTGAGGTGGGTGAGGGTCAGTAAGTGAGGTAGATTGGAGTCAGGGATTGAGGCAGATGGGGTTTGGGATTCAGGTGGGTGGCGAGATCAGGGTTAAAGCAAATAGAAGTCAGGGACTGAGGCAGATAGAGATCAGGGACTGAGGCAGATAGAGGTCAGGGATTGAGGCAGATAGAGATCAGGGACTGAGGCAGAGTTAAACAGGGTGAAAAAAAGGTGAGTCACATAAATTTGTTTTGTGTGTATGTGTACTTGTTCGTTTCTTTGTTTTAGTTTAGTCAGATGTTTAATTCTGTTTCTTGAACTGATACTTGGTTCAGCTTTTGTTTGGAGATGGGTAGATGGGTAATTCCTTCTTAGACTTCCCCTTTTTATTTGTTAATGTTTTTGTAGTGGTGGTGGTTCTGTTTTGTGATTTGACCATCCTTCTGTCTTCCTGTTTTCAGTGGAGGTGAAGGCAGAAAGAAATGTGTCTATGATGGCTGATTGTGGCTCTGCCATTTTTCCCTTTCAGGGACAGGTGGAGGAAGCCCTGAAGGTCATGCACTTTGACCGCCTGTCCATCTTCAGACCTGCGTGAGTAGACAGAAACATGTATACTTCTCTAATCCTGTCAGACATATAGTGGTAGACATGGGTGCTGCTTTTGGCCCCTTGTCTTAAGCCTTTGAAGAATCTCTCTCGAAGGATTTCCTGGAAGGAAAATGAAGGTGAAGGTAATGATATCATATCATGTCTCCTGGTTACTATTCATTTATTGGACATACCATTGTTGCAAGCATGTTTGCCTGCATTTTCCACAATGTATTATATGTTGCCTATGCTGATTAAAGTTTTGTTTGATTGGGTGCGTGGATGCACAGTGATAGTATTTGAGGTGGGGGGCAGCCTGGATTTGGAGGGGGGGGGGGGGGGGGGGGGGTGGTAAGGAGATGGGAGGAGGAAGGCGGTGAGGGGTGGGGAGAGGAGGGATTGGGAGGGGAGGGCGGTGGGCAGGAAAGTGGCGATAGGAAGGTTGGACAGGGCAATGGGGGCAAGGTTTTGAGGAGGGAGACGGGGGTGGCATTCAAGCACTAATGGTAAATCCCTTCACTAACCGAGGATCAAGGATCATTGAATTCTGTACTGTGACTTGAACTGTTTTATATGCCCACCTACATTGTGTCCTGTTTGTGGTAGTCCACCCATAGACAGATGAGTGTTGGAGCTTCAGGTGAAGATAAAAGCCCCCCAGCCAATGGGCAGGGGCCGTTAACTTTGAGACGTCTCCAGGGCAGGGTATCATGCCCATCCCCCTCCTTCCATCACTTTTGCTTTCCCTGACATGGATCAAGTACCCATTCAGGTACTTTTGCTTTCCTTGACACCGTTCAGGTACTTTTGCTTTCCCTGACATGGATCAAGTACCCATTCAGGTACTTTTGCTTTTCTTGACATGGATCAAGTACCCATTCAGGTACTTTTGCTTTCCTTGACATGAATCAAGTACCCATTCAGGTACTTTTGCTTTCCTTGATACCGCTCAGGTACTTTTGCTTTCCCTGACATGAATCAAGTACCCGTTCAGGTACTCTTGCTTTCCCTGACATGAATCAAGTACCCGTTCAGGTACTCTTGCTTTTCCTGACATGGATCAAGTACCCGTTCAGGTACCCATTTGTTGCTGGATGGATAGTGAGGGTTTTCTTGCTGTAAAAACTGAGTCCATAAGTGGTTTGAACCCGCAACTGTTATCTCTACAGGTGACCATTTATCATTTGTTTAGGGGCCCCTCAATAAATCTCTGCAAACAAACGGCTCCACCATCAGTTTACATTGCCTTTTTTCCGTGTTACAGTTCTCAGTGGCATTCTGCCTTCATGTTGTTTTAACCGTTTGCTTCCAAAATGCTAACACAATAGGTGAACTGAGGCACGGGAAAATGAGTCCTGGTGGTGGTGGGAAATGGTTGGGAATTCTTTGATGTTAATTCCTTGTGAATCCTGTTACTTCTTCTTTGTTGTTGTCTAATTCGTTTTATAATATCTAGTAATCTTTGGTCTTGACATGTCTGACGCTGTTCTTTCAGTTGTTGTTGTGTGCCTGTTTGGGTATTAAGTTGTTAGAGTAATTTATATTTACATAGTAAGTTAAGGCCAAAGGTCAGGATTCAGGTGATAATGACCCGACCTTCTGATCTCCCAGAGTGATCATGTGCAACCGGGAAGAACACCGCCCAGGGGAGGCGTTCGCCCGCTTCCTCCTCAAGCCCGTGTCCTACCTGTTCCCAACGGCCATCACCACCCCTGTGGAGGTTCTGACCCGTGCTATGATCAACAACGTCATCTCCACAGGAGAGCCAGTGGAAGTGTACGAGAACAAGGCCATCCACCAGCTGTCAGGCATCTCATCTGTATGCAAGAACAAGAACAAGAAGGCACACAGCCGGAGGCGCAGCCGGAGAGCAACAAAGCCAAGTAGTGGGGTGAAAGGGGAGGGGGAGGGGGCAGAAGGGGAGGATGGGGGGGGGGGGAGGGGGATGGGCTTACTGCACGTTGTACTCTTACCCGCCATTTTAATCTGCGATGTGTGTTTTTAATCGTTGATTGCTTGTTTGTGCCCCGCTTCCTTCTTCGTCTCATTTTATGCCATTCGGGAGATTTTAGACCTGCTCCTGAAGCATGTGATGTCACATGATTAAGAGATTCGGAGTCCCCACAGCTCATAAGTGGGGGGCCAGATGATCTCTTGAGTGTCGAAAAGTGAGGTTGGGGGGGCCTCTGATCTGGCAGATGTTGTGGTTGGGCAGCCTGTCAAAGTAGGTTTACTGGTTAGGCTGTTCAGTTCAGGCCCGTTGACAGGAGATGTAAGCTGCAGCATTACCTGAGGCTTTCTTGGCAATGGGTTTTGGATGATGCACTTAGCTAGTGTGTTTCACTGCCGGTTTGTCAGGTGAGTGAAGGTATCATGGCTAGGGTTTTTTGACGGCCAGTTGGGGGAGATCCTCATGTAAATAACATTTGAAATGGTATTGGTGTAATAATAATGGTAGTATGGTTACAATAGTAAAGACAGTGATGATGATCATCATCATAAAAGGTATATTCATACCGTCTAGATGTGAAAGAAAGTAGAGGAAAAAGGAACTGCAATACATCCAGAGACTGAATATGGGTCATGTTGACTCTGCACCGTCTTGGACAATATGTAACACTGGGGAAGAACTATTGTTGATTATAATGATAGGAATGAAGATTTATGTATGTCACTTCTTTTTAACTGGGGCTCTTTCAGAATGAAATGAGCTAAAAGTAATATCACCGATGAAATGTCTGCGTTCTTTCATTTCCATCGGACACCGCAAACCCGAAAAATTAATCATATTACTTGTTGCTTTTAGCCAGGTCTTTTAAAGTAGAAAATGACAAAGCATTACAAAAAAAAGTTGGAAGTTGATTGTACATGACAGAACCAGGTGCAAAAGGAGGGGAATGAATGAAGTGAGCCAGCAGTCCTTTGGGAATTCACTGTGGCAGTGGAGGGTTGATAAGGTTCCTTAATACCCAATCATCTTGTTCCACATGACATAAAGCCAACTGTTTTAGGCTAAAAGCCTGTTGGTTCTGAACGTTACCTTATGTAGGAAACTTCTAATACAGTGGTGGTGAACGACGCTTTCAGCACTTGAAGTTATTTTTTATTGTTTGAAGGTTGGGAAAAAAACATGCACTAAAGAAAACTATACGTAGCAATTTTTTTTGTTTTTTTTTTTTTTTGAGTTGAAAGTTTCATCTCCGTTAGGAAGGTCTTTTTTTTTTTTTTTAACTCAGTGGACATTGGAATGGTTGGTTGATGATAAAACTTTGTTTTTGATCAGCCTTCAAGTTCCAGGGCTTACCTTGGTTTTGAGTTTCGACAGGACATTTTAATTTGTACATCTTTCTGTATTTAACTTGCTGGCCTTCCTGATGCGGCTGTCACGGTAGGCTGGGCTTTGAACACTGACTTGACTGCATGTCTTGGTGTGATTCAGCAAGAGACTAAAACCGTCTCATGTAGTCGTTTTAGTCGATGTTTTAGGTACTAAAGTGTCGACAGAGAACAGAATCATTTTCTTACGGTATCTGTTGGGTGGAAAGAACAGACTTGTGTTGGTCTGCTTGCAGTGAAAGCTGCTGTTGTGGTGTGGCCTCTCTGGTAATGGAGGGTGGAAAGAACAGACTTGAGTTGGTCTGCTTGCAGTGAAAGCTGCTGGTGGTGGTCTGCCTCTCTGGTAATGGAGGGTTCTTTTGCCAGAATGTCAAAGGGTCTCTGATCATTTTCTTTCTGAATTGTGATCTTGTCTGGGGTCCATAGCTGTCAACCATTTTCCTTTTTTTTGCCCATATAGCCAGCGGTATATGTCCTATTCCACCACCAAGTGATATAAACTGAACAAATGTAATGGAATACCAGTCTTTTGGTTAAGAGAAGTTGGCTCAGAATTTCCCGTGCAGGCATTCCAGCGAATCTAACTGGTTGATACCTATGAGTATGAGGGTCTTTGTCATTTTGTTTTTTTCTTAGATTATGATCTTGTTTAAGGTCTCTGCTGTTTTCTTCCCAAATTGTCATCCTGTCGGGGTTCTTAGTCATGTTCTCAAACTTTATCTTGTGTAGGGACTGTGTTTTCCTTGTGGTCTTTGCCAGCCAGTGGTCTGCATCGCCTCCCATGTGGTTCAGTGTCGTGAGTCTTCACAGTTTTCCTGCATCTTCATAGTGTCCCCCAACTGTGAAACCCTTAACTTTCTCAGCGCCATCTGTCGTTAATCCACTTTCTCCCTGTGCCCACTAGTGACACGGGCACTGTCTTTAAATGCTTGTTACTCATTGGATGCAATTCTCTCACTAATTTTTATTTGATAAATGAAAATGCATGCATCTTCAAATTCTGCAATTTTTTGTCCCCCACCCCACCCCCCTTTCCTTCCTTGATGATGATGGAAATTTTTTAAGTAGCGGCCGCTTGGGTCAGTGTTTAAATGTGACATTAGCATGGAGTCTTGTTGGTGTTTTACTGCTACTGAGATGTTGAATGGGCTAATGCCTTAATTTTTTGGTTTTTTTGTTATGTTGGCCTGGTCCAGTGAAACTGTCCTGTGTCAATGCATTGTTATGAACAGTTTCTGTTTTTTATTTTCTTCATTTTTTTGTGACACAGCTGTGGTGTCATTAGGGCGTTTTGTTGTGAACAGGAAGAAAGCAAAACATATATATGAGACATAATATAATCTTTTTTGAACCGTTATTGCATGAATTTCAGACTATTCTGTTGTGTTAACATCAATTTTGATGTCAAAGAAGATGTGCCAATCAGTTCTTAAGTAATTCCTAATGAATTCAACGTCGGATTTGTACAGTTGAATGTTCTGCACCCATCATTGCCAGTGAGTCTCATTAGGGACACAGGATTTGACTAATTTTGTTTAAGGAACATACATTCCTACATGCTTCTTGAAAAAAAAAATTTGATTTCTTTTTTTAAAGGTAAAGTATACCGATTATGATTATCTATCTGTACATCTACAAGTATATCTTTTTCTGTGTACCTTTTTTTTTTTTTCTTTTGATTTGTTTTGGTGTTCGTATGTACCACATGAACGTGACAATTCAGTGCTGCTGTGGTTTGTTATTGATGGAACTTGTTTGTAGGCTTTTAGTCCGTAGAAATCTCGGAAACAACAGAAGTATGACTGGTGCATATGTTGGTGCAATCCTCTGTGGCTGTGTGTTTACACTACAGGAGGTCATTGTGGATAAGCTTGAGGTCAACAAGATTTCACATCCCCCCCCCCCCCCCCCCCCTCCATCTCCATAAAATCAAGGGATATTTACGCATTTTCTCCCAGGTGCTGGTAAGCTTTGACTAGTCGTTGGATTGGGTTGAAGAGAATTGTCGTGTTTTGAAAGCTGGTTCTTTCATAGCAGTGCTAGTGCTTATGGGCACTTCAGACTTGTTGACCTGTGTGATTTCAGCTTACTTTGTACACATTTGCAAAAACAATATTTGTATGTAATGAGCTTAAAGTTTGTTTTTTTTACTGGCAGTAAAGATAGAGGGAGATGAATAGCAGTGGTATAAAGGACAACAGCAAGTACTTGTTTCCTTTTTCATGTAGAAAGAGAAGTAGCCAGTTGTTGTTGTTTTTTTTTCGGTTAGGTATCTTTTCACACAAATAATAAAGTAACCCCAGCAATGCTGTCGTTCATGGTGGTATGATCAGTGTAATATACAGAGAAACTAAGAAAAACTCCCTATCATGAAGATTTTCTGCAGCATTGACCTTGAAAAGATTCCTTCCCTCTAAGCTCTGACCTGTCAAGGCACTTTACTTGATGTACGGTTCACTAATTTTGGAGGGATCACAGAAACTATGTCAACATTTTTCGTTCAGCTTTTAGTTTCAATCTGTTAAAAAACAAAATCTGTGAAAATGTATGAACTTATCAAAGATTCTTGACTCTCCCAAAGAAAACAATAAAATCATAGCCAATACCGTAGGAAACTGAGATTACCCACTGCCGATAATGTGAGCTTGAACTTGAACCTGGTCTCCAAGAAATTTGTACAAATCAGCCTCATGATTTGGTTTCAAGTCCATAAGTTGAAAAAAAAAAAAAAAAAGCCTCAAAACACTCATGTGTGCAGCACTTTTGGGGGGAGAAAGGTATCTAATATACTGAGGGTAAAGAGGACTAATGCGCACACCCTTTTATTTCATTGTCTTCAGCATCAAAATCTTCACCCCCACATCATTTTTCCTCTTTCACTCAAGTTTGAAGAAGAGCAGCGCAGCCATTTCCGTTTGCCAAGGTAGTACAGATCTGTATTCAGTTTTGTTCTAACATAGGAAGTGGGATTTAGAAAGAGTGGGCGTTAGTTAGAAGCTTCTGTTGGCCATTCTTCACAGCATACCACATGGACATCAGATAAGTCTCTCTCTTCATTCTTTATTTGTACTGTCCTAAATGTTAAATGTGATCCTTTTTTTTTTTTTTTTTTTTTTTTTTCACTTGAAGAAGACCCAAGCGGTCGAAATGCATCGTGTCTTGTCCTGTACTTTGTTCGTCAATGTCCTCGGCGGCAACTAACCCCCACTCTTTCTAAATTTTGCTTCGTTCTCCGCCATCAGTCGCTCCATTTTGAAATTTTGAAAAATAGGAAGTGGGGGAAAAGGCTTTTTTTTTTTTTTTTTTTAAATGCAGGTTAATAGACCTTGTCTTGTTCAGGTTATAAAGAGCTTATATAGAAGCTATTCATGTAGCTTGTTGACCATCTATTCAAAGCATAGTAGGAAAATTAAAATGTGTGTCAGTTTGGGGATGCATGCTGTATGTCCAGACAGCACCGACAGCTGAGCAGGAGGAATGTACACATATTTTTCTACGGTGCATGATAACAGTTACAGACCCGAAGATCATTTATCAGGAGGCCCCACTGCACCAACAATTTTGCCTTTTTTTTTCTCTTTGTGCTTCTATGTTGCCTATTGTCTGCGGTAACTGGACATACCTGTTTTACAGCATAGGTCGTCACTTTTATTTGCAAATTTAAGTGCAAGTTGAGAGAGCGTCGGTGGTTGAACCTGTTTTGTGACTCACTTCATTGATGTAGATCTGTATCTTGGTCACTTGTTTTTAATGTTGCAGTGCGAGTATGTAGTCAGTTACGCGCAAACTATTCAGCAAGTAAGGGATGCTCCAGTCAGTATGCTTCTCATGTGCATACTTGATTGATCAATATAGAAATCATATGATACTGCATTTAGCAGTTTCATTTCTGGAAACAGAAAGAATTTCTCGACAGTTTGGTCTCAGCTGCTGTCGTTCCCTTCAGCCCTTGCGTAGTTTCTTGTCTTGGGTTTGTAGATATTGTCGAGGTCGAGGCCTGGGTTTACATAAATCCATAGGCACCTGCACCATACACACACACCCACCATCAAAGTCCATTTGGTTCACTCCCTACTGAGATCCATCATGAAGCCTGAGCAACACAGCAGGTGGGCGTGGCACCATCCCCATTAGGGCCAGGGACCCATACCACCTGCTCACTGGGTCAGAGCAGATGGCAGACTTCAGGCTGTGGTCAGGCTGCAGTGGCCTTAACCACCTTACATAGTGCAAGTTCCATCGGGGGCCAGCGAGGTCAGTGTTTCTGTTGGTCTGGCAGCAAGGCAGTATAACGTTTGTTGCTGATTAATTCTAGTTCCGTACTGGTTAGTCAGACTTTACAGCTACTGTTGGTCTGGCAGCAAGACATCTGAACATTTGCTGCAGACTCATCCTCTGTCTGAGGCTCTCGGAGTGGTATCAGGACAGTGGAGACATGGATGTTGAGGAAGCTCTTTGGTGGACTGGTCTACTTTGGGTGCTTTGTGCAAGACTGAAGTGTTCATTTTAAAAACATTAATCCATAGTCCTAACACTGCACCATGCATGCATTTAGCTGGCTCGCTAACTGCCCATGCCATATACCCCCCCAAACTGAGTTTGAGCCATCATCGCCTCTTTTGCTTTGTTCATCCTCTTTCTGTCCCAAATGTTTGAAATAATATTTCAGTTGATCCCCCCCCCCCCCCCCCCTTTTTTTTTTTTTTTTTTTTTTAATTTTAATTTAGTTAAAGTACTTTTTGTTTCATTTTTTTTTGCGAAAAAAATTTCTGTTTAGTTTTTACCGTACTTCAGTTTCTTCCATTTTTCAAAACTTATAGTTACAAAAATTCCATTCATCTATCACCAGCTCCCATTTCAGCCTGTTTTATTTTCACATTGTAAAGGCACATAGCTAGGTGCTTCTAGGGGGACTGTTTATGCGCTCTGACAGGATAACTGTGTGCACCAATGAGTATTTGATTGTTTCAGAATACATTCTTTTCACTTGTTTACTGTCCTATGTGGTTAGCTGTGGTTACTTATAAGACTTGATTTGATCAGTTCATGACATCTGCTTGATATCTTGTCTTTTGGAGTATATACAGTTTGT
Source organism: Conus betulinus (assembly GCA_016801955.1). Taxonomy (NCBI): domain Eukaryota; kingdom Metazoa; phylum Mollusca; class Gastropoda; order Neogastropoda; family Conidae; genus Conus; species Conus betulinus. Next base: position 78,387 of record JADBJO010004942.1, read on the forward strand.
TTTGCTTTTTGAGATTTAAAGCATGTTCTTTCTCTTACATACATGCACATAATGAATTAAACAGGAACAATTTGGGAGCAGAATGTACAAAATGTTAAGCATACTCAGTGTATGATCACCGCGAAAGTATTCAGCATGGAATTTCCATTCAAAGGCCTTCCTGGTAGCGACTCAGCGCTCTCTTCTCCTAACTTGACATACTTTCCATGGCGTTGATCTCACAAGAGTTGCCCTCCCATTCTTTTTATCTGTTAAAAGTGATGCCTGTTAACTACAAGATGATTTAGACACATATTTGCAAATCCACACTTTGAAGAAAAATGAAATAGTATGTAAAGTTACATTTCCCATGACAGATCAGTGACTTCTTTTGTGGACATAAGAGGTAATTTATAATATCTTGTACTTAATATCCTTTCCTTGTTGTGTTTTTAAAAAACTAGAGCATGAGTGGGGAGAATCTGATGGTGATCAGAAATGGCATTGGAACAACTGCATGTTATACTTTTGGATGATTTATTCCTACCTATTTCAAACGGCAGATAGAAGGTAATTGCTTACAAGCTATTGTTATTCATAAAGAGGTCAGCCAAAGAACACCTGGCGCAGGGACCTGGAAGCAGACATCAGGAACATGGGGATGACTTGGAACCAGCTGGAGAAAAGAGCCCAGGACAGAGATGCCTGGAGGTCCTTGGCTGGCGGCATCTACCCCAGGAGGGGTAATAGGCGATGATGATGATGACTGCTATTCATGGAAATCCAAAGAACAGCTGCAGTTTAACGTAATGTCAGCTCAGCAAGGAAATGACGTTAACCTGTCAAAACAACTTCAAATTTATATATCAGATCAATTATTAATACATTAAAACAGTTCAACAACTCTGCATCAAAACTTTTTGGCATGGAACATGAATTAACCACTGTCCTCCTTGGATGACTTGATAGAATTGAGATCAGAAAAGGGTCCTGATTTGATGTTGGTTATAGATTGGTTTACAAGGCTCCTACCTCATCTCTCCGAGTTTGAGGTGACAGTTGATGACTGCAGTGTATGGTCCAATGCTGACTGGAAATTTGGTTTGTCATCGATGTCAGTTTTGGGGCTGGCATAGCCCCATTTGCCTTTGAGGTATTACATACATATATCCAAAAACTGGGAGTGGAAAACATGTTAACGTTACGGTCTTATTCACAAAAGTTTCGTTACCAAGTTTATTTGGTAATTTTTTTACGACACCAAAGTTGAGGGAAATTTTGTTTGGGGAAGAAATTTAGGAGAAAAAAAAATCATACTGGTTCTTGTTTTTTGTTTAATGTGTTTCATTCATTCCTTTGTAAGTGTAATTGTCTGCCTAGCACTAAGCTTTTGGACACAGCTTGCCGGGATGTGAAGAACACCCAGTGAATCTTTGATTGTAGACAGTAGTGTGACTGGAGGAATTGGACACCATTTTAACCTCCCCTCCTTTCTTTTTCTTTTTTCATGAAAACTTCTGTTGAAAATAAGCATGCCTTCAGTTTTTTCTCTCGTCTCTTTCTCACTGTATTCACTGCATTGGGCTTACACCCCACTCTGGTAAGCCTGAAGGATTCAAAACAACAAAAGATAAATAAAAATGGGTGAATTTACATGGAAACTGGGCTAAAAGAAATTGTATCCTTGTTAAATGTATCCACATTTGCTTCTCGTAGTTGTACCTTTACTTTTTTTTTTCAATCCGTTTGACTTTCACTTGTATCACACACCTTCACTTGATAACTTGCTGCATTAATTATTGTTTAAGTAATTCCGTTTATCCTTTCAATATGAAAGTTCATTCCCTGTTGATCATCAGCACATTGCACTGTGATTATTTGTTGTTGTTTTTTTTTTTAATTCAATTTTTTTTAAGTGTTCCTTTGTGTGTACACAAATATGATGGATTCAGTTCTGATGCCTTTTAATCATACAAACTGTGAACAAATTGCTAAAATGATATGCAATGTGAATTGTTAACAAAGGTTGTTGAAAACTCCTGAATATGAACGTGATCATTTTTAAGGGGTACATTTCCTAATTGTAATTTTGATTGATTTGTTGATTGGGCCAAACTGCACAAGGAGGTGGAACTGTCAATGGGTCCAGTAAATGAATGAAAAGTGCAATGCATGGGAATGACCAGTTCCATGTCCAAGCAAAGTGTATCGTATCTTTTCTGTTGCATTTTGATGTACATGATTTTTGGTTTTTTATTTTTTTTTTGTTTTCTGTTCTCCCCTGTGTTTTAAGAGATGTGAACTTTTATGCCAGCCTGATGGACGCTAACCATGTCATTTGCTGTTTTATCAAAGCGTACGCCTAGATTCTACTTAGATATCTGCAGACAGCATTCTATGCAAACACACCACTTTTTTTCATCCACACAGTTGCACACAGTACATGCTCACCTTATCTCAGTTACCTTTTTTGTGTGTGCATGCACTTCCATGTACATACATTCGCCCATACGTTGACATTTGAACTTGTTACAACTTTTTGTAAAATCATTTTTGTTAATCCAGTTTGTGGTCTACGGTACATGTTTTTTGCACTTAATTTCTAACTTAAATTGTTCCAGCTTTTTTTTTTTTTTTTTTTTTCATATTCTGCACTTGTATTCTAAGAAATTGTGTGTGTGTGCAATCTTTTTTTTCTTCCATGTTGTTCGACACCTTTAATATTTGGGTAGAAAACATTATCTTATTAAACACAATTGTCTTAACATCATTTTCTTGAAGTAAAAAAAAGATTGTGAATTACAACATCTATGTGTTTTTATGAAATAGCTGTTTGGTTTTTTTTTTTTTGTTTTTTATTTTTTAGAGAGAGAGGGGGGGTGGTGGAGTGACAGAAATGAAGACTTGCACAATGATATACGATGCAGTTCTTTGGAAAGTGAGAATGCCTCAGTGCCACAGATCAGCTGATCCAAGACCGTTTCAGTGTGTTGCCATTTCTGTTTCTTTTCTCATAGTGTCTTTCTTATAGTTTATTTACATGTTATCCATCACAAATTCCTACATTAATTGTAAAGAGCCCCGGACAAACTCAAAATTGTAAAGTTGTAGATCTACACATTTAATTTGATGTGTGTATTGCCAATCTTTATTTACAACTCTTGATTTGTTTTGCGTGCATCCTGTATATTGCCAGTGTATGTGACTGACCATATATATATATATATATTTTTTTTTTTTTTTCCTCCTAATTTTAACATGAGATTTATGAATGCATTTGGCTGCACGATTGGCCAGGTAATGTAATCTGTTCTCATACTTGAATGCTTTCCATAGCGTTTATCAAAAGTTGCGCTGCCTCTCTGTGAAAAGTGAAACAGTCATCTTCTCTTGTAGATGATGTAAACGAGGTCTGTCTTTTGGCTATTTTTAGTCTATGGCTGCATCTGCCGATTCTGAAGTGTATTGTCCATTGACATAAGGGGAAGTACGAGTTCCACTCACTTGCAGATCCTTGAGAGATATTGTGTTTAGACTGCACTGCATTGCTGTTTTAGATAATCAAGCAGAAGTTGGCATTTTGATAACCCATTATTTACCAAATTAATTTGATTAATGTATGATGTCTAGCTGAATTCTTGCTTTCAAAAATGTGCAGTTGGGACTCCATTGAGTAAATAATGATCATTGCATCCTGGTCCTGAGTAGTATTTAACTGGACAAATTCAAGATGTGTAAGCTTGCATCTTATGCATCAGTTTTGCTGTTGGTTACTTTGATGTGAATAGAGGTAGTACCTTTGTTGTTTGGTAGGGTGCACCATCTTCTAAATCTCTCACATGTTAGCTCCAAGGGCTACACCCTATCTCTAAACCCCATCCGCCTCTGTCTCTGACCACCGTCCGTTTTTGTCTCTACCCCTACCCCAAATCCCCATCTGCCACTACCTCTGGTTCCCATCTGTCTCTGTCCCTGGTCACCATCTGCTCCTTTCTTTGACTTCTCTGCCCCTGAAACAGCTGACACACGAGCCTCCCCGCCCGTAAGCTTCGAAAGTACCGGTCAAACCTGATCCCAAACGTAGCGTCTGTCATAGTAAACGTACATCTCAAACAGACTTCGGCATCCAGTTAAA